>SNQJ01S0283573.1:0-11084 GCA_010110895.2 Picea sitchensis | reverse complement strand
TTGTCCACATCATATGGTATTTTTTATTGATATTGGGAGATTATTGGTGTCTAAATCACCTTGCACAACATGAAGAAAAGGCATGGGAGGAGATGGAATGAAGTAATTGGATTCATCACTTTCTGTCGGTCTTTCTTGTCATCATTTCAGTGAGAAACAGTAAGTGGCAGAGGAAAGTAGGCTCGAACTCCTAGTATGTCTAGTGCTTATAAGAATGTGGGTATGTGTTGTGTTCAAACTAAGAAAAAGAAGAGAAAACTACGTGAGCTAAAAGTAGTTTTCATTTTATCATGTAAGACAACGGATAGATGTGGACTGCACATCTGACATAAATGTAAGAAAAGTGGTGTGGTGTATGAGGGATGCTTGAATTATGTGGTACCTGTATTCACACATTAATATGGCAAAATCATTTTCATATCACCCAAGTTTTCTCCACAAATCTCAGTGGTCACTTGATATTCATCTTCAATGTCCGGGAAAATAAAATTTGAAGAAAGATTTTGCACATGCGACGTGCTTGCCAATTTTTTGGCAAGTTATTTAGGAATCTCGAGGCATGTCAATGGATAAATGGTATCTATTCGACGCTTTTTAGATTATTCTATCTATAAAATAAAAAAAATTAAAAAAAAAGAGCTAATCATATTTTTCTCAGAGTATTTAATTACCTCTTGTCTATTTAGTTATCGCATTGGCAGAAAAAGCGAGAAAGAGACTTCGAAACTGTGGCTAGGCCAACTCTTTGTTTGGTATTTTTTTATTTAAGGTTAATTAAGAACTAATCATACTTTTCTCTGAGTATTTCATTGCATTTTGAAACTCTTAAAATTAGCATGAGCATTAGAACAAAGAATATTTAATTGCATTTTGAATACAAAGGCTTAGATTTTTCAAGAGGCAGGGAATAACTTCTTTACAACTATTTCCCTTGTTTAGACATATCATTCGCAAGTATGTTGTGCTCACAAAATATACAAGCCAAATAAATTTCACTAAATCAACATCGCATATCAATGATCAAATCAAGCACTGGTCTCAAATTAAGAACTTCAAACCTAAAGAGTGCCTTGCTAGAATTAAAAAAAAAGGTCTATGTTTCAATTCTTCTAATTACTGAAACATCAAAAAGAACACAATTGAACATAATATGTGTTGGACACACCAACAACACTGAGAGGGGGGGTGAATCAGTGTAGGGATCTTTTTCAAACTTCCCTTCACAAAACTTATTAGCTAGCAATCACCAATTACTCAACACTCATTTCTGTCATTTATAATCAGTTGTATGTGAACATATATCAGCAACATATAACAACAACATATATCATCAATAAGTGTTACAGGAAATCCCCCTGCGGACAAGTGGATTCCCTCTTGCTCTCTATACTCCTAAGGCCAAGAAAAAAAGGGTGCTATCATTGGTCATTGACATCCTTTTAGATATAAGTAAGCTAATGTATGAAGAGGAAGAATAAAAGTGTACCTTTTTAATGGTGTTTGTTCTTGCACAGTCCAAGTTGAGCTTCGATCCTAAGCTCCTCTATAAGTCCTGCAAAACAAACAAAGATACAACAAGATTCCTATTCTACTAAGATTAGCTCAAAACCAGATCTATATAATAGAGACAAGCTCATGTGGAACAAACACAAACTTGAAAGAAACAGGCCAAGCATATATGTATATTAATGAGGACAAAAATGAAGAATACTTACAGACCTTTGATGAAGGTGCAACAACTTATTCCAGCTCTCTTTGTCCAACCCTTTGCTCAAATAATCCACACTAATTATGCTTCAATGATATCTCACTTATGAGATCATAATTTTGATGTTTTCTCTATTCTCTCATCTCTTATCTTATGAGATCATAAGTTAGGTGCTTCTCTCAATATCCATGCATGATTTTACCATGAGAAGGCCTCCTTATATAGGCTTGGAGAGGCCAAACCACTTGAGATATATTTGGGATAAGTTAAGGATTCTTATCCTTCAGTTGTGTATCTTCCCTAAGATCATGGATTGACCTCAGATTTGAATCCAACCACCTTCAGAGATTGAGGGGATTCTTCCCTGATGTGTCTCAATAAACCAAAATTCGCCCAGAAAGGGTAGAGCTCCCCCAAAATGGGGCATAGAGCATTGAAACACTCCCCTAAAGAATCCCAGGGAGCATTGGCACTCCCTGACAGTGTATAGGGGAGTTTTGCCTTCCAAAATTGATTTTTTAGTGGTTTCCTCAGTGGCAAAAGACTTGTACTCCTTGTCAACTAGTTTCTCCTCTTCAAAACTAGTCTTTGAGGTGTCTTAAGTGTCCTTATGATGTCGTTAGAGAGAAAACATAGGCAAGATAATAGAATGATGTTTGCGACACTTGCAACACTTGTGACCAATATGCGACACTTGCAACATTGACGATGATGACAATAGGTCATCATTGGAGTGAGTAATTTTGAGGTGTAACAGATTGCCCCCCAAAGTGCGAGTTAGAAGACGTGATGACTGAAGTACTTTGTAGACTTTTTTAAAGAAAGTTTATGGACATGGATAACCTGGTATAAGTTGCACACAACCATCAAACAAATATAATGACATGTTTCAAAACCCAAGGCAGGCATACATATGCTTGAGTGATAAAGACTTTCAAGGTATGGTCGCCATAAAATACACTGGGGATCCATAATTATATTGACAAAAAAGGTATAGCCACTAAAGATACAATGTGGATCTATACTCCTATGACCTAAACTGATCATAGCCACGAAGAATACACAGTGGATCTACGAGATGACAAGACATATCCACGACCAATACAAAGTGGATCTATGTAACAGTATATGTGTCATTGTTCAAAAGAAACTTCGTCGCAACCTGGGCAAAGTACATATAAGATTGATGACTCAACCCAGGGTCTTCTTACCGATCTTGATGTAGTACGAATCTAACCATGTGAATAGATGTCCTGATGTCAAACATGGCAGAAACCACTTTATTACCGGTCAATGAGGTAAACCGTTAACAAGAACGAGGGAAATCACCATTGATGTCAATGATTCCCAATGTACTCTAGTACATTCCAATGAATGTGAATGGATGAGCTGAAGTCGAACATATGTGGAATCATCTGATCAGAGGTCAATGATGTAAACCCATTGTCGGACGCGAGGAGGCCTACCATTGAGGCATGCAGGTCCCAAAGTACTAATTGGTTTCTAAGTCTAGCTCCTGGATAATGTGATGAAGTCGACAGGAATAGACTCGTCAAAGGAGGTCCTTGATGTATCCCCCATCAACGACATGAAACGAACACAGAGATGTAATTGGTGGATCAAAAGAACATGGACTGACACGTGTATTGAAACAGTTATTTGTAATGGTTGACTATTGAGGCAGATACTTCCCTTGAACACTGAGGCATGATAGCAGAAAATTAACAAGGACCAAAAATTGATAATGCAGTGGATACTGTGACTTTCTTCGGGTGACCCAAAGGATTAAGGAAACTCAAAAGATTGGTTCAGTGCAGAGGTTCAGCGGATTGAAATGCGTGCAAAGATAAAATGTCGTGTTCAAGGGCGACTGTAAGAATTACTGGTAACGTTCTCAAAAACTGCTTGGCTTGCTTCCTTCAATTTTTCCCCCATCCAGATAGACGAGTACCTCTTTTTAGTTTAACAAGATCGAGGAGGGTAACACATGCTCGATATATCTCACCTTCGGTAAGTCCCTCTTCCTTTTTTTAACGAACTGGAAGAAGTAAGGGTTCGGTCCCATATGGGCCCTTCAATGTATGATTGTTTAACGAGTCCAGAGAAGGTAAACTTGGTAGTTTTTCATATTTAGAGAGTCTGAAAATGACTTAAAGAAGACTCCAGTGTTGTCCTTTTTCATAATGTTAGTCTCATGAGGTCGAAAAAGAGATAAATTATCACTCGAAATACGCCCTTTCAAACCTTTTAATGAGTGGGAAAGGAAGCAAGATCACTTGGCAATATTTTCATGCTTAGAGAGTCTGAAAAGAGCTTAAAGGAGACTTTAAGGGGTTCCTTTTTCGTATAACCTTTACGAGTCTGAAGAAGTGATAAAAGTATACTCAGTTAAATTCTCATGTTTTGTGATCACGAGAAAGAACAAAGACTAAGCTCGGTAACTTATTCTCATGTATTTACGAGCACAAGAAAGAACAAAGACTAAGCTCGGTATTGGTTTCATTTTTACACAATCTTGAAACAAAATTAAACAATGCTTATAAAGTCCCAACCTAATTTCCAAAGGTATGGATACCCAGGGATGGTTGGTACTCTTCCCCCAGCTAGAAAAGCTAGCGGCATAACTCTAGAATGATAATCAAAGGCTGGAGACATGCCCCCCCAAGCTTCAATTCATTCACCAACTTTGAGGTGGTCACCAATTTCTCTACTAGATGGAGAAAAAGGATACAAGTGGGTGAAATGAAGGTTCAAATACGAGACCTAACGAAAGACTCGGCTTGGTAGGAGAGGTGATTGTTTCATTGTTTAACGATCTTGACACAGGAAATGAACTATTCTCATGGCTCTGGGTTCAATCCCCAGATCCCTATTTCATTTTTTAACGAGCTTGCTACAGAGAGGAAAACTATGCTTAGGGATTTTGTTTCATTTTTTAACGAGCTTGCCATAGAGAGGAAAATTGTGCTCGTGACTGTTGTTTCATTTTTTAATGATCTTTCCACAAATAAGAGAAGCTATGTTTGTAGACTCTTCTTGATCATGGCTTCCAAGAGGATAACGCTCTGGAAGGACACCATGTCAAGGGACAAAACTCGGTCATGGCTTCCAAGAGATCTTCACTGGATGGAAGAACAATGCTACGGAACGAACACATGTCGGGATCTGTGATAGGGGTAAGGAGATCAAGCTCCAATAGCCTCACCAAAGAGATCACCATGTCAACTACCAAATCTAATTCATCGGAAGTTGAAGTCATGGGAGACAACGCCACATAATTGACCTGTGGCAGGGGTGATACCGACTGCATATAAGAACCATTTAGGGATGTCATTGGGTTGATGGTCAAGTCAGGGCCAACAAACGAAATTTGATCAATAGTTACCATTCTTCCATCATGAGGGAAATATATCACACAAAAGAGAGTGGACACAATAGCTTTCATGGCATAGACATAATCTCGCCCAAGGAGTAAATTGAAATCCAAGGGGTCCTGGACTACCATAACATCAATAAAGACAGTTTTCCCTCCCAAAGTTACGGGAAATTGAGGAAGGATCCCTAAAGGGTGACTAGTTCTTCTGTTAAAAGCGAATAGAGTCTAGGTAACCGGCACAAGATGAGGATAACCCAAATCTTGCCAAGCAATAGAGGACAAAATACTAACGGATGAACCTCTGTCTATCAGTGTCTAAGCAACGTCCCGACCATAAACCTGTACTGGAATCTTGAAAGGAATGTGAGAGGGAAGATGAGGTCCAGTTAGCACACCCCAATCAAAAAGTATGGCCTCATTACTTGGAGGGGTTTTCGCAGGAGAAGAAGGAATTCCCCCCGGCACGGTAGATCCTGGATCAACAATAAAAACGTGGGCAGTATTGGGTTTACTCTCTAGAGGGAGAGTAGGATCAACCGATGGTGGAACTGGAATGACCACTTTGGCACTCTTCAGAGGAGGAGTGGGATTGTCCGATGATGTAACCAGAGCAACCACTTTGTCACTCTTCAGATGAAGGGTGGGACTGACCGAGGAAGGGACTAGATCAATCACTTTGGCACTCTTTAGAGGAAGAGTAGGGATAATCGATGATGGGACTGGATCAGGCACTTGGGTTTCACTTTCTAGATGAAAAGTGGGGTTGATTGATGACGACACTGGATCAGCTACTTGGGTTAGTGGTTCAACCGAGGATGAAACTAGATTGACCACCTCATCAACTAGACTGATCAGGGATGGAACTGGATTGACCATTCCATCAACTAATGATGGGTTGGGGGAAATCTTACAATAACCGATTGGAAGTTGAAGATTTTTCAAAAGAGAACAGCCTCGTCCATATGAGGACAAAGGTGAGAATAATGATCACCTTCACATAACATACAAGGGAATTTGACAATTGTCTTCTTCTTACCAACCTTAATGTCATTAGTTGACAGGGTGTCACCAACATGTCTAGCAGAGGCCGATGACGTGGAGGACCACACTTCTAAGACCTTGGGAATACCAGGGAAATCCATTAGAAAGTGGACACCCTTACAAAGACTGCAAGGGAATTTGGGTTTTGGATTATTCATTCTAATCTTATCGACCTCATCAACACTCCTAGTACTATTAATAGTAGTTGGTTTCTTAGATCCAACATTGGATCTAGTTGGAGGCTTGGTCCCTTTCTGGTTCTTCTTCTTCTTATCAATCTGGCTACTCGCTTGAGATATTTCACTAGGAGAAAAAGGAGAAATGGAAGGAGACCTAACGGGTGAAGAAGGAGAAAGGTTGACAAGAGGTTGATGTGTGGGTGGTGTGCTTAAATCTGAAGCACCTGCATTTGATATCACCAAAGTGGAAAACAACCATACCGGTAACCCAATTGTGAGACCTAGAAGGCTCAAAGTAGCGATGTAAGGAGGACCAACGTTTCCGTAAGAAGTAAAAATAAAGGGTTCCCCTAGCAAAGGGGTTCCTTCATTGGTCATTCCAGGACTGATGCCATAAAAATAAAAAATCCAACCTAGATTCTACTAGGGAGAACAAACAACACATGCTAAAAATCTAGTAAGAAAGAAAGCAAACAAAACCTTCTCACAATGAACACACTAGTTGGTGATGAAATCTAACGTTGTGGGAACAAAGTAAGAAACGAGCCGAGATAGAGCGGGTGGAAAAGTTACGTTGATGACCTGCTTAATGGACTTACACCCTGGTGCAAGCTCCCACACATAATCATGGGTATACCCTCCAAGGAGGCCGAGTGAGTCTGGCCAACATCGATTCTAGGTACCGTGAAGACTTTCCCCTCCATAGTCACCTTGTGTAAAGACCCTAAAGAGATAGGCCCCTAAGGTTACCAACTACAACAGTGATGCCTGGGGAAACAATCAACAGCCCGATCCACGTGCAAGGGCAGGGTATCTAGCCTGAAATCAACTTTAAAGGCTTCCACTCATCATTGTGGGTATACCTTCAAGAGACCCCCATAATACGTGAAATCTCTACACCAAGACTAACAAAGCAGGGCGAGTAACTCTTCTAGTCTCAATGTGACCTTAGGTTTGACCCATGTGTGAGAAGGGCTTCCCAGGACAAAATGTAGCAATTAGATTTCACCACTCCCTAACACAAGATCCTATGTTTGTTTGCAGCTTTGGAAAATTATCTTTCAAACCTATTCCAAATCCATACAACTAATCTAATGTAGGTTTGCTACCAGAAAAAGTAAAAATATCTAATCAATTTTAGTTTAGCGCTTGATTTTTTAAGGTTGTTGTTACTCAAAAGGAAAATGGCATGGACAATATGGTGTTTTGACCGACTTGAAAGTTATGCAAAGAGATGAATATGCAATCTTTCCATTTCGATGAAATCTATGCTACAATAAGGAGAAAACATTCATCATTTTAGATGCACAATGTCCCAAAATGTCAAAAAAAAATGCAATTCCGCTACTTCAAATGCAACCTAGTTTCATGACCCAAAAGCAAGAATGCAGTCAAAACAATGAGAACTGAAAGAAAACAATTAGAATATTTTTCTAAAAATAACTGAATCAAGTATTTGACCACAAACAAGCATTCAAAGAGTACAATAAAATGTGAAGAAGAATCCAAGAAATGATAGGGAGAAAGAGAAACCACTCAAAACTGTCTCGACAAAAACGCAGCTAGAAAAGGAAATTTCACGTTTCTGAAAGAGGTTTCAAGTTCCAATCAAGAAAAAAGAGAGTGAAAAACATAAAAAACCATAAATAACCAATCCAAACAACTTCACAAACCAACCACGGACTCTGGGTAAAAAGTACTACAAAACAGGTTGCAAAAGACTGAGCAAAAGAAGGTAATTTCACTCAAAAAGGACACTAGCACTCCCTTAGAAGGGTGCACAGAGTGTTGAAAGACCCCCAAAAACATTATAGGGGAGCGTTGGTGCTCTATTATGGCCTACAGGGGGGCGTTGGTGCTCCTAGAAACTTAGAAAAATAACCAAAATTTGGCAAAAAATTACCCAGAATGCATGAAAAAAAGGTGAAATTTCTAGTGAAGGTAGGAAAAAAGTAATGGATGATGAACAACCAAAAATTTATTGGGAAAATAACCTCAAATATCAAATGGAACAGTGCATAGATCCTTGATTTTCCTAACAAAATCTTCCACTCAGTCAAATAAAAGAGAAGAAAATAGTAAGTTGACTCTAAATCGTCAAAGACAAAGAGTGACTTCAAGGTAAGGAAAAAACATCAAAATTCCAAACAAAATGTGATCAATTCTCAGAAAGCAAAGTTTTGAAGACCAAGACAAAGATACACAAATATTGATATGAACTTTGAGCAGATGGGAACAACAAAAAATGGATCAAGGAGACAACCCTTTACAAGTTTTCAAGTAGAAAAGGGGCAGCGCTCTAGTGTAAAGGGAACCAAAGAATTCCAACTCTCAGTGTAAGACTAGCAGGGAGTGCCAGTGCTCTGGTAGAAGAGGCAGGGGAGTGTTAGCCACTAAAAATTTAGAAAAATGACCAGAAAATCAAAATTTCAAAAAAACTCAGACAATTAGAGTGAATATGATGAAATAAAAAGACAATCAACAGATATAAGAATCAGAGACACGGTATGGAGAAGGTCAAAGAATGAGAAAAGGCTAAACAAGATCTAGGAAGGAAAAACTCCAAGGTTCATCCCCAGTGGAGTTGCCAATTTCTATTATAGGAAATCCCCCTGCGGACAAGTGGATTCCCTCTTGGTCTCTATACTCCTAAGGCCAAGAAAGAAAGGGTGCTATCATTGGTCACTGACATCCTTTTAGATCTAATTAAGCTAATGTATGAAGAGGAAGAAGAAAAGTGTACCTTTTTAATGGCGTTTGTCCTTGCACAATCCGAGTTGAGCTTCGATCCTAAGCTCCTCGATAAGTCCTGCAAAACAAACAAAGATACAACAAGCTTCCTATTGTATTGAGATTAGCTCAAAACCAGATCTATCTAATAGAGACAAGTTCATGTGGAACAAACACAAACTTGAAAGAAACAGGCCAAGCATATATGTATATTAATGAGGACAAAAATGAAGAATACTTACATACCTTTGTTGAAGGTGCGACAGCTTCTTCTAGCTCTCTTTGTCCAACCCTTTGCTCAAATAATCCACATTGATTATGCTTCAATGATATCTCACTTATGAGATCATAAGTTTGATGTTTTCTCTATTCTCCCATCTCTTATCTTATGAGATCATAAGTTAGGTGCTTCTCCCAATATCCATGCATTCTTTTACCATGAGAAGGCCTCCTTATATAGGCTTGGAGAGGCCAAACCACTTGAGATATCTTTGGGATAAGTTGAGGATTCCTCTCCTTCAGTTGTGGATCTTCCCTAAGATCATGCCTCGACCTCAGATTCGAACCCAACCACCTTCAGATATTGAGGGGATTCTTCCGTGATTTGTCTCAACAAACCAAAAATTTCCCAGAAAGGGTAGCACTCCCTCAAAATGGGCCATAGAGCACTACAACACTCCCCCAAAGAAGCCCAAGGACCCATAGAGCACTGCCTTCCAAAATTTATTTTTTAGTGGTTTCCTCAGTGGAAAAAGATTTGTACTCCTTGTCAACTAGTTTCTCCTCTTCAAAACTAGTCTTTGAGGTGTCTTAAGTGTCCTTATGATTTCGTTAGAGAGACAACATAGGAAATATAACAAAATGATGTTTGTGACACTTGTGACCAATATGCGACACTTGCAACACGGACGATGATGAAAATAGGTCATCATTGGACTGAGTAATTTTAAGGTGTAACAATAAGTCATCACCACAAGGAACACAAAGAACACAAGATATATGTACAATTTTCTTTTTATTACGAACTACAATCCTTGGGTTATCAGCAACAACTGAATAGAGTTACAACTCCACAAGAGCACCATCTCTACAATGCAAGACTCATCTTACACAACTCAGCACTAACTGAGAAGAGGAATCAATCATCAACAGATACCAATCTGTCAATAGGTACGCGACCTGTCAGTAGTGCATCACGTGTATGTACTACAACCTACGTATGCCTTAGGGTTTTCTCTCTATGAAAAAATCAAATCCTTTGCAGCCTTCAGTCACATCTACTTATGTCTTTCATTGTCCCATATGAACCATAACAAATTACAACACATGTATGCTCTCCCACATCTTACTCATGCTCCTCAACCATACAATATGAATGCTACGTAGTCATGTATAAGCAACCCATATACTATGGAAATCATATCAATATTGAATCATAAGAGTGTTTCTCACTCTATCAATAAACCAACATAACCATATCACAACAACCATACCAAGAATTCCTTAAACATTCACCATACAATAAGAAAGAATATCCATCAAGACAACTATGTAACCATACCAGAGTTTCTATGGAAGATCCAAACCCATGGAATCCAGATCTGGAACTTGCTTCAGACTTCAAGAACCTGGCATCAACTCACACTTAAGTCTCCATGACTTCATCCAACTGTATGTGCTCTGCCTTCCTTCAGCCCCTTGCTATGCTCTTCAAGCTATGCTCAAGAAATATTTTCATAAGAGACCCTTGCTTCTTATTTATACTCTCCAAGTAGCTTCCATAGAAGCATCTTCTAGGCCACTTGTCCACATAGCCACTTTTTCCACATAGTCACCTATGTCCAACTTTGCCCAATTTGCCACTTGTCCATGTATCCAATAGCCACTTAACCACTTAACCCATTTTCCTCATTATAGGATTAACCTTCTTATAACCACTTTCCATAATTAGAAAGTTCTCCATTTACTTTATTATTTAAATAATCCTCCTTGACTTTGTCACTTCACTTTATTATTTAAATAATCCTCTTTGATTTTGTCACTTCACTTT
>SNQJ01S0283571.1:0-11084 GCA_010110895.2 Picea sitchensis | reverse complement strand
ACTGCCCTGTAGAACCAAAAGTCTTCGACAATCCTGGCATCTGATGATGCATCTCTTCATGGCACATGAGTTGACCACCGGTGCTAAATGGGCGGTCAACAGGGTCATCAAAGTCACAATGAAATACCTCTCCTTGCTGTTGTTCCAACTGAAAAAAGAAATGTTGTTTCAGGCTGCCTTTAATGATCTTAATGCTGAATGTAGACTGCTCAACCTCTGTCGGAGAAACATATAGGATCGACTGATGATCTGGACCCTTATGCTCATCATCTTTCTCTTCATGTCTGTTGCAATTCCCTTTTGTCTGCAAAACTGAAAGCTGAGGGTTGCCCTTAGTATTTGCTACAGATCCGAAACTGTCTCCTACTGATATGTCAATTTGCTCAACATCTTCAAAGTTTTCAGAAGGAAAAACCTGATCTTCATGACAACCTAAGATAGTAGATGCATTTGGTACAATGTCAAAAGCATCACTAAGGTTATCATAGTGTGGATTACTAATCTCTCGATCATAATGAAGAGTATCCTCTACAGCAACATACTCTTCATGAGTGTCTAATTCTTTATTCAAAAGATTGAATTCACGACAACACTCAGGATAGAGAAAGTCATTTGAAAATTGATCTTTACAAAACACATGAAAAGCAGCATGAAAATCTGCCAAAGAGTTGACACTTGAACTTGGGAGAGACCAGCACTAGTCAAGAGCAATCCCCTCTAATGAATGCCTGAAAAACTTAATTTGAACATCCTCATGTACAATTTCAAGCCGATGAATAAAGTCATGAAAATCCAGCAAGTGTTCAGCTGGCACTTTCCATTCTTCTCCTCGAAATCTGGGAAGGCTGTGTTCCCATTCATCTCTACTAGGCACTGGATGAGGGTAACCAAAAATACTTGAAAATTTGCAAAAAGCATACCTCTTGCTCATTTCATACCAATGGAGTCACCATCAGATTTCTGAACAATAGAGTCGCCATTGAATCTTCCTTCGTGGAGTCGCCAGATAGATGATTACAACCGATTCGTGTCCAAACTTTGTCTATCATCAAAGCTGGATCTTGTCGTGTCCCAAGGAAGCTGAGCTTCAATCTCCTTTCCCCGGCAACGGTGCCAATTTGTTATCATTCCAAGAAACTCTTTGTGGTTGTTGGTCAAAGATGCTTGGTAACTTAAGGTAAACTTGTTTTTGTGTTTATGTATGTGTGGATCAATGGGATAACTCAATTACAGTATGGCATTCAGACAGTAAAAATGAAAATCAAATAAACCAGTGCTCTCATGGATTAATGATCAGATGATAGCTTTCAGTGGGTGAGAAAACAATGTTTATAAACCGAATACAAAGTGTAGGGTTTAATAAACAATGATAAGCAACTTAATATCAAGTTATGAGCTAACCAATGAGATAACAATCATTTTGTAGCTAAAACAACTTAATAAAAAATACAGAAGGAAAATGAGAATCTGACATCAATAGAGAGAGAAAACTGTGATTTGTATTATCATAGTAAAAGTCTGTTTACAACATAATATAGTCCTCTATCCAGAATCGAACCCCTGCTTCTATCAAATGATAGGTATTTATATCTTTTACAACAGATCTCAGATCCTATAAACACGGATCTATCTAGATTTCTAAAAATGGAAAATAGAGTACAAAACTTAATACGATAAAATAACCTAATATTTAACCATATAAATTTAATCTGATCATTACAAGTCGAATTTGACAACGAAAGCACTATTTGGCAGTCTGTAGGTGAAAATCACAGATTCAAAAATCTGTTTTTGATGACCGGGAGATTTTCTGTCAAGAATTATTGTGCCATTTGGTGTTATTTCCTCACCACATGTCTTTAAAGATGGATGAGAAAGATGATTTAGCTTCTCCTAATTATTATCCATCATTTGACACCTTTCCCACGTGTTCAGGAATTAAAAAATCACCATCTGGGCAGAAAGAAGACATTTCTGGACTCTTCTGCGCTTTCACAAGCTAATTTTCCCTGAATCTGCCCCTTTAGTTGGTGAAAAGGAAAGCTTTCAACGGCTAACTAGCAGATTTCCGAACCAATGAGTTGGTGAAAGCGCAGATTTTTTAATGAAAACTGCCTTGGGAAAAATCAAATTTTTGAACCTTGGAGAGTCTGTTTTACATGCTTGAATAGTCGATTGACATCTAGAAATCCTAAGCTTTCCAATGGTACTTTCAGATCTGCTTTTAGAGCTTGGGAAGGTAGTCAAAAGTCCTCCACAAGATGAGGCATCATTTTTCAAACAAATTTCAAAATGAATTATTTGATCGCTAACAAGTACCATTCGGCAATGTCACAAGAATGTCTTTGTATCCCTTGATATGATTAGCGCAATCATCTCCAAGATATATGTTGGCTCCATTCTGTGTTTCTTTAAAATTAGTGTACCACATCTTATTACATGTCATATGTACTGATGCTCCGGAATCCACAAACCAGGCATCAGAATCATTTGTTTCAGCAAATAAAGCAGCATTAGACACAAACAGCCTAAGATCCCGTGAATTAAAATTCGGTGGTTCATAAATATCATCACTAGCAATAAACAATCTGAGATCATGATTTGAATATTCTTCTGCATAATGACCTGAATGATTTCTAGGTTTATTCCTAGCCTCATCACTCTTCTTCTTATGACAGTCTTTAATAAGATGTCCAAGTCGACCACAATAAAAACAACTCTTTGACTCATTCCTGTTAGAGGGCATACCTTGATTCGGCTTTGGAGATTCTCTTCTCTGCGATGAACTGCCTCTCAGAGATGAACTACCTCCTCTGCCTCTTTCTCCTGATCTCCCTTTCGTGGATTTCTTATTTGACCACGGTGCCAAATCTGAATTCTGAGGCTTCAAATTCCAGCGCCTTTCTTCCTCTTGCAGCAAAATTCCTATCAATTCTTCAAAAGTAGGAGGTTTCTCCCTTGCTGCGAGACCTGTTATGAACATCTGATAATCTTCTAGCATACCATTTAAGGTAATAGTGACAAGATCAGTGTTGGAAACTATTTCTCCTATATTTCCTAGCTTGTCTTTCACCTCTTTTATGCGACCCAAAAATGAACTAACATATTCATTTCCATCCATCTTAATACCTAGCAATTTAGTTTTCAGGAACAGAATACGATTTGTGTTAGCTTCTCCACGTTTCAGCAGAAGTGTTAGCTTCTCTAATATGTGGAATTATGCTATCTTTAACAGACATACGCAACAATACCTTGGCCTTTTTTTCGCGCTTCTCCCAATCTTGGATCTGTGTTGTTGTCGCACCAGCAGCCGCATCTAGTTTTGCTTCAGTTCCCTTCGCAATGGTCCAGACACCATAGCCCTCCATCAGGGTCTGCATCTTGAATTTCCAATTAATGAAATTCGAGCCATCTAACTTGTTGGCTTCATTGAGGTAGGTCTCTACTAGCGGATTCACCATCTCTGCAAGTGTTTGCTCGTTCAATCAGACAATGGATCCTTGTATCACCAAAGGTGAATCACCAAGAATACGGAAATAACCTCAGCACACCCTTCCTCTCTGGGTGCATGTGCTGGATTTCTGAATGCCCAAATCACCAAACTTTTGTTTTCATAAAACAAATGTTCACACAAGAAATCTCACAAATGATATCCACATGAATAAACTTTAATATCCACTTTATAAAGTTTATACCTCGCAAAATATCCACTTAAAAAAGTTTATACTTCACAAAAATAGTATCATACTGAATCGAATTAGGAGAAAACCATGCTCATGTATAAAAAAGCTCACATATAAAAAACTCACTCATACAATACCCTTCACGATTTCCTTCATACAATACCCTTGATGACGGTAGAGTGCTCCAAAAAAAAAGAACTCATGCAAACCTCAACAATCGGATCTCCAATGCGCACAAGGCAAGAGACTCGCGACTCAGCAAAAAACTCACGGATTTGCTCTCACGGATCCGCCCCAAAACAAAACTCACGCTTCTCAAAAAAATCGTGCTTCCCAAAGAAACTGCCGGCGCTCCTCAAAGGAAAGAAGGGGAGCGTTAGCGCTACCATAAGATGGCAGGGGGAGCGCGAGTCACCGTTTTCCGCACTCCTGGAGAGTGAGAGGGGGAGCGCTAGCGCTCTAATGCCCTTAAACGCAGACAACAGGAGCGCGAGGGGTCTGAAAAAATCAATTTCTTAAGTGTGAGGGCATCGGCGCTCCTCTAACACTGTATAGGGGGGTGCTGATGATTTTTCTAAATCAATTCGAGATCTCGTACTTTGGATCTCGCCTCAGAGAGTTGGATCTCTCGGATCTCCAACGTGGGCTCTAATACCAACTTAGAATAATGAGAAAACCAACACTAGTGAGGCTACGCTCACAATGTATTATTGAATGAGGACTGATTACATCATTATATACGAATTGGTTCTACTTAGGCGGTTACAACAAATCACAGAAAAGTAGGATCTACATTAATCACTAGAAGAGATTGTCTACGAAACTGACACTTGCTCCATTATTTCCAAGTGAAACAAGATTTGTTCGAATATGCAGATTTTCAAATGGGTTATTGGGGAGTCAGGTTTTACAGTCAATTCTGGCCCTGAATGTAAAAAGATTTAAAGACAGTCAGACAAGTCTGCATATGATTCTCATATAAATGTCGCTTGGTATGGTTCTGCACAGATGGAATTAAATTTATGGTTGGACTGAGACCAATCTGTCACTCCTATGAACAAGTGAAAAGAAATTGTCCCACTTGAGGGGTAGGCTTTTTATCTGCAGGGAATTTTGAAAGCAAATGAAGTTGAAACATTTGAAAGAAAAAGGGGTAAATTCAGTGCCCTATTGACATTAAAACAACTAGCTTGGGTTACTATTCCTCTTCTCAGAACAACTAGTTAGACCAATGAAGACTTGAATCGTTGAGTTTAACCTTCATATCTGTCGAAACTATGCCTCCAAGAGCAGTAAAGACAGACATCGCTCCAATGGGTTGGTTTAGAATTCTCTAATATGGTCTGTGTCACTCTGGGTGACAAAGGTAAGCAGAAAATCAAATTGTGGGAAGAAATGCTCAAGCATTTGTGGGTAGACTCATATCATGAGTTTGTTTGGACTATTTCGGAATTATACAAAAATCAGTTGTCACTGCAAGTGTATAATTCCTACCGTCAGACTATTATCAGACTCTCGACAAATTTCAGAATTTAAAATAAAATCATTTCTTGTGGAAAGAGTATACAGAATAGTTTAGGACACAGCAAATCAGACTGAATACCTATAAAAATGAAGAACAAGTTGCTGCTAGGTACTTCAATTGTCTGCTTTTCCAGATCCAACGAGTGATGTTGATGGTAAAACTGTATTCTATAGATGAGGTGGGGATAAGATATAAGAAACAAAAGAAGATGGTACAAATGAACATTGAGCTTGAAGGCACAGAGTGGATGTCCTAAAGGCCAAACAAAAAAGTATGACAGGATTCATAAACTTATGAGGGAGGTTTTTCATTTGATTCAAGGATAGGTTTGCCCCTAGGGTGTCAAAATATTCTTCAATCTGATGATGGAATTGGTATGTGGGGTTGGAGGAATACATTGTATCAGAGTTTATGGGCGCCATGCTAAATTACTCCCAAGAGCCCTGGAAATGGTGAGGCAGAGATACCGGGGTTGGAGGAATACATTGTATCAGAGTTTATGGGCACCATGCTAAATTACTCCCAAGAGCCCTGGAAATGGTGAGGCAGAGATACCAAATTCTTCAAGGGAAGGTCTGATTTTCCTGTTCCATTTGAACTTGTTCTTCTTTTACTTCCAGAAATGCAATCTACCAAACGTTGGCTCCAGTGCTGGACTCTGCGTGGTCCTATGATTCATTATGGCTAATTTGAATGTGCACCCCAATCTGAACTAGAAAAGTGGATCAGTACAATCTTGGATAGTGTTGTTAATTACAGGGTAAGACCACAACAGAACTGATACAACAAATCACATCTGGCTATTCCCCCATACAGAGGTTTTGACATGCAGCTGTGACTCTCAGCCAAAGAAAGCTGCACAGATACGTCCTTGAGGAAACAGGTGAGACAAAGCTTGGAATGATGACAAGATCAATGCATGGTGGGAGATGAGAGTCTACCTGAACCAAAGACATGTTACATATGATACCCAAAGAGGAAAGGTTTGATGACCTCTGGGTAAAGGAATATGGCACATTGGAGGAAGTGATGAAGATAACCATAGTAACAGAGGGGAAGAAGCAGCAGTCTAATGCCAAAAGGAAAGATCCAGCATCACATTTGTTACATATATTAGGTTATAAAGCATGATACATGTACACCAAGATTGAGGGATCCAGGGGTCAAAAGGCAGTCAAACAGGGTTGGGGGACAGTGTCTCAGATTGAATATAGAATTGAGAAAGGGATCCTAGAGCAGTAATGGAAAAGATTTTAATGGCATCATTTGATCCATACAATATGCTCTTAAAGACAAACATGATTGGTTTAGTGCATAAGATTCACAGAGGAACACGAGGCTTCTAGTATAGAAATCCGTAACCATGCAATTCATTTCCCATTTCTCTCACTCTTGGAATCAAATGATAACCTTCAACCTGATGATCATAAAATCAATCTCATAATGTTATTTTTGTTTCCATGTCTCAGAAATGCAGTTATAGGTATTATGCAAGGAACTTTAATCACACTTCCAGTGTTCATCAAATTTCACAAGAGAAGTTTCAGAATCCTGGAATCTAGTCTGCAGCATTCTGAGTGAAAAGGGTAAGGGCAAAAGAACAATCACCTACTCCAAAAGAATGCAATCATTATTCTATAAGAGCTTACAATAGAACTTGCTTTGCCTCCAGTTCATAAACCCAAACATCTAATGGCACAAAAAGCGAACAAGGATAATATAAAGTTTAAACACCCTACCAAACCCAAACATCTAATGGCACAAAAAGGGAACAAGGATAATATAAAGTTTAAACACCCTACCAGCTCTTTTAGTAACTGAACTGCCACATTTAGGTTTTTCAGATCATTTCATCAATATTTATGAAAATTGTCCAAAGACAAAACTGCCACTAATTAGCATAGCCACATTATCATCATTGCATATTTTACAGATTGTATACTCTTCTAATTTTTTCCCAGCGTACATGTTTGCTTCCAGAAAATTGATAGGAAACAAAATTCCATGTTACCAGAATGTCCAACAAATTTTCATTGGTTCAAAATCTGTGTGAGCGTTGAATTCCATGTTTTGCCTATCTAGTTATAAGGTTTCTGGAAAATATGGAGCATTCATTGATCTAAAATGTAATTCAAAATTTATCATTATCATTATCCTAAATAGTAAAATACTTGATGTAAGGTTTTGAAAGATCAATGAAAATCTTATATTAGGAGTCCAATCTATTCTTCCCTTATGTGATTACCTTCCATTCGACAGTACCGGTTTCAAGTTCGACTTTCTATTTGACCATTTCAGAATGTAAGGCTTAGCAGTGAATTTTCTGAAGATAAACTATGAGGAAAATAAAGCAGTGGGTACCTGTATTGTGAAGCCCACTAGTCCTCTGCTCCGTCCTGGGTTCAATCCTGCTGAGAGCACGTAGTTATCTTAGGTGTCTATAGATCACAGCGCTGACTTGTGGCTCCAATCAGAACTGCTATATTGATATACTTTATCCAAGTCTTGGTTGGTCATAGCGTATGTAGTCTCCCTTCTTCCACTATCTTGGCAGAAGTATAGTTTTACATGATGGAGAGTTTGGTACAGCCACAGCCTATCAACCTCCTCTGTAGCTTTTTCAAAGAGAGGGGCTCTGTTTGAATCACGGCGTGACGTAGAGTGCCTGGCCGAGGATTCACCGCATCATAATCGTTGGGATCCGTGACCAAATAAATCCTCTGTTCTTGCCTCCTAAGGCATCCCTGTCGAATCCAATGGCACAGTCCCAGGCATTTTGTTTCTCTCTCCTCCTTGTGCTATTGACAATGCTTCTGGAATAGCAGAAACAATTCAAAATTCACCCTCAAACCATAAAACCTTAATACATTATTTTAACCAAGTGCACTTAAGATATCATAACAAATTGAATGTAGTTGATCACTGAATTTACCTTTGCACCATCTGCACTAAGCTATCTGAATCTTTTTATGAAGGAGGCGTACCCCAGCTGCAGGTCCTGTAATCAAATATCTGGCGGCCACCATTCTAGAGTGAGACATAGAATCCTGTTCTCCGTCTCACCCATAGCAAACTCTCCCTCCACTTGAATCTGGGCAATAATCATCTTGTTAAACATTTTCACATCGTGTACAGTTGAAACAAAGAACCAGAATCCAAACTCATTGTCGGGAAAACCAGGAAGCCATTGAGGGAATTATTTTGATTGAACGACCAGTATGAGGAGGAGCCAAAAGTGGTTGGATACATATACATATACCTATACAGGGAATTTGTGTCGAGGCTGGTGAAAACTGTAACTGTAGGCCAACTCCACAAGAAACACAACGCCGCATGACTGCAAATCAACCAAACAACGCCTTAGCTGAAAGGCACACCCGCCTATCAAAGATAAAAACCGAAAGAGAGAAGTGTCGTGCAGATTAAGTAGATAACCTAGAGGCTCCACGGCATAATCACTAGTAACCTAGATTTATAAATAATAGTTTTACAGGCTTAGCTGGTTTCTCTGTTTTTGAAATCAAAATGGCAAGACGTGTACTACCTGGCCAAGAATGAGGTGAAAGCCTATAAGAACTGCACATCCACCAACTCCACAAGAAGATAAGAATTGCACGTCCACCAACTCCACAATTAGTAATGAAGTAATAGATTCCATTTTTCAGATTCGTCATTCTTCATATTCGTCATCTCATCTCTGTAACTAAACTGGAAATCAACCAAACACCACAGCAGCAGACAATTTGGTTTGGAGGAACAGATATATTCCATTAGGTTTCATATGGGGAAAATTGGTTTGCTTAGTATTTACTGTCCCGCAACATCCATACAGGTCCCGCGAAACCCTCAAAAATATAAATTTTCTAGGTTTGTGAATAATTTGACGGAACCATGTAATGGCACCACAAAGACTGCAAGCTTTTGGCTCAATTTATGAAAAAAATAAATCTATCAATTCATGTTACGGGCTTTTGGCAGTTTGATTTGAGTTAAAACCAGAGACAATGGATATTGTATATCTACTGATTTGTGCGATTTGATCTTCTGGTCTTGAAATTTTGGTTACCGGTAATCCAGTGAAAACAGTAGATAGCCAAAAATTAATCTTATGATATAGTATCACATACAGGGTTAGGGTTATAGATTATCTACCTACCTGGCCTGTAAGAACTGCAAGTTCTCCGTCATCTCACAGAAAAACACCGCCTCGGATTAATCATATAACCGGCATGCTTCTAGCAGGTGGAAGATAGAACAATAAGCTGAAGAACCACTGCATTAAACCACAACAATTAGAAAAGATTGCCCGGATAAGAAATCCCTAAATTAGAAAAGATTGCCCGTACCAGCAATTCAATATACATAGCATATATATGCTACAATGAATGAGGAAGTCGTGTCAGAACGTACAACAGCTCCACAAGAAATAATTGACTGTAAACCAACGAAACCGAAAGAAGGATAGAGAATAAAAAACAACCTGTCAAAGATGGAAAGAAAGAGAAATACCGCTTAGATTAACCACATAGCCCTAGTTTTATGGTAAACTATGTACCTGCACTGCAACCCAGCCGTACCTGCAACCCGGCCATCCAAAATTAGAAAAGATTGTGCCACTTCAATTCTAGACAAAATACAAAATAAGAAAACATTTATGGCGGACTTTGTACCTGCAACCCGGCCATCCCAAATAAGAAAATATTACTCTTCAGCGTCTCTTCTTCTCGTCCTTGATTTAAACTGTAAACCCACCAACCAATCACCGCCTCAGAAAGAAAAGAGTGAAACAGTTTTTCAGAAAGATAAATACAGATTAAAACAGCTGCTCCACCACCAACTTAGAGAGATAAATATCATGGGTTTCATTTAATCTGGTCTGTGTCTCTCTGGGTGACAAGGGTAAGCAGAAAATCAAATTGTGGGAAGAAATGCTCAAGCATTTGTGGGCTAGACTCATATGATGACTTTGTTTGGACTATTTCAGAATTTTACAAAAATCAGTTGTCACTGGGCTAGACTCATATCATGACTTTGTTTGGACTATTTCAGAATTTTACAAAAACCAGTTGTCACTGCAAGTGTATAATTCCTACCGTCAGACTATTATCAGACTCTCGGCAAATTTCAGAATTTAAAATAAAATCATTTCTTGCTGCAAGAGTATAGAGAGAAGTTTAGAACACAGAAAATCAGACTGAATACATATAGAAATGAAGAACAAGTTGTTGCTAGGTACTTCAATTATCTGCTTTTCCAGATCCAACGAGTGATGTTGACGGTAAAACTGTATTCTATAGAATAGGTGGGGAGAAGATCATAAGAAACAAAACAAGATGGTATAAATGAACATTGCGCTTGAACTTTGAAGGCACAGAGTGGATGTCCTAAAGGCCGGACAAAAAACTATGACAGGATTCATAAACTTATGAGGGAGGTTTTTCATTTGATTCAAGGATAGGTTCGCCCAAAGGGTGTCAAAATATTCTTCAATCTGATGATCGAATTGGTATGAAGGGTTGGAGGAATACACTGTCATCAGAGTTTATGGGCACCCTGCTAAATTACTCCCAAGAGCCCTGGAAATCGTGAGGCAGACATACCAAGTTCTTCAAGTGATGGTCTGATTTTCATGTTCCATTCGTACTTGTTCTTCTTTTATTTCCAGAAATGCAGTCTACCAAATGTTGGCTCCAGTGCTGGACTCTGCATGGTCCTATGACTCATTAGGGCTAATTTGAATGTGCATCCCAATCTGCACTAGAAAAGTGGATAAGTACAATATTGGATAGTGCAGTTATTTGTTGATTTTTTCTCACTTCTGCAATTTATCCCAATCCCGGTTTCAGCCACTCCTTATCACTCCAAATGTTTAATGC
>SNQJ01S0283570.1:0-11084 GCA_010110895.2 Picea sitchensis | reverse complement strand
GCAATCTCGGGTGTTAGAGGTTCAAAGTGTTAAAGAAAAATCCCCGATATAACAAGTATTGAAAGGTTAATTAACATTGGTAAAACCAGATTAATTAAGCTAAATCAATATATCCCATGTTTTGATGCTTGCACGATTTACGAGGTATCCTTATTTCTTCCATATGCCAACTGACATTTCAAACCACCAAAATTTATTGCATTAATTATGAAATAATGTGAATCGACGAATAAAGATTGGGTTTTTATGGCTAAATTTATTTCTAAACATGATTTGACAGATCTCTTCTAAAAAGTACCGAGTTTTTGAATATATATAGAACTGTTACTCATTATAACAAATGCATTTCAATATTATGTAGAGCACACTTTCTCAGCAAGCTAACTTCTGTATGTATACGTATTTTTATCGCAGAAGAGCTAAAGCGGGATCTCCAGTCATGGCCCTGCGAAAAGCATCCAAATCTAGTGTTGAGGTTTTGGGACAAGGTTCGGACAACGTCGCTGATACTTCACCTCGAAGTGTCGAATATGTCCCGAACTGGTTGTTCATTTTCGATGTTCTGTAGGCCGAATTAGTGGATTATTCCGATGATTCCAGCGACAATGAAAAAGATGACATAACCACCAAGTATAAGATCGTCATTCAATCCGGAATGCACAAAGTAGCGGCCAGGCCACGACTACTCCCCTATTATGATATGGTCCGATGGGAATTAGACCATGTGGACTTACCAACCAGAACCATCATGAATGAGCACAAGGTCACCATCAGGACTTTCGGGCCTAAACATCTGCAAGCCATGTATAAGCTAGCCACAATGTCCGACTTTACCTATGGTGTCGAATTCTTGGACACGTTCAAACAGAAGGAATGTGTGCAGTATGATAAAACCATGTCTAGCTTAATAAAAGATTGGGTTTCGCACCCTATGAAGTTCAGGGAAGACAGTCATGGTATATATTCAATAGCTTCCTTACAACTGCAGTACAAGTATGTAGCTATGATGACATGAAGATTATACGGGAGGGAGGACACCTCACATTTCTTTCTTTAATGGGTGCCTCTAATATTTCGAGTCGCCGAAGGTTATTCCTTCGACTGGGCGAAAATGTTGTCCGATAGCTTGACCAGTCGGGTTACGGAGTATCGGGAGAAGAAAGAGAGAGGAAAACTTTCTTCATTTTTTTATGTCTTCATACATTATGGACATCGTGTGCTTTCTAACACCATTTCCATTAATGAGCTGGAGTTGGACTCCAGCAGAGGATGAGCCTATCCACGTCTATCATGCAAAATTATGGGAAAACAAAGAGACAGATTTCGTGTATGAAATCTTCAACTGGGTAATGGTGCCTCTGCATGACACTATTTTCGGTCACCCGCCACCCAGGATCTCGGACAGTATAGTGACAAATTTGAGCAGCATAGCTGATTGGTATGTAGAATCTGAATTCTCATATCTCGGAGTTTTTGGGGCTTCTGTTCCCCCGCATGCATTTCCATTATTCATTCCCAACAAGATGGCTTGTCGCGAGGTTGCTAGACAAACAATAATCGGTGGTATAAGCAAGGAGCTTAAGGGATACTCAAAGAAGGTATGGCCACATTTTCTTGTTCATTTAAATTCATATTCTTTATTAGATTTTGGGCATGCCAAAGCTGAGGCGACATCCCTTGAAGACCTAAATTTCGTCCTTATTGAATACAAGAAGCACGATCTGCAAAGGGTCGTGAGCAATCATTTGGCCAGTTGCGGACTCAAAATATTTGAACACGAAAATTCACCCTCGGATGACATTTTCCGAGGCGCAAGATCTTATGCTGATATTTTAGCTCAGATAGAAACCTTGGCACCTGAAGAGAAGGCCGATGTTCTGAAATTAAAAGAACATCGACACAATTGTCTTCCCGCAGTATTACGGGGTGAGAATCCGAGTACAACGGAGGTGAAACAAAAAGATGTCGAGGGCTCCAAGGATGCGACTCCCGGTCAAGAAAAACACCAGGACGAGGGAGAGAAAACCAAGAGTCCGAAAGCAGAGATAAAGACTCCCGACCCACCAAAGAAGCAGAGTCTGGTTACTACTCTGGGACTATCAGCGAAGCAAATCGGAGATCCTATCACATAGGTTACTCCCTTGCAGTCAACTCAGGGAAATATTGACGCAGGGTGAATCTTCAATGAAGAGTTGAGGCCTATAAGGGTGGAAGATCTCCCTCCAAATGAGTTCTTCTTCGATAAGAAAATAAAGGCAGTGGTAAAGAGAGAGTTCTACTAGGAAGGGGAATCGACAGTCAAGAAATACAAAGTTATGATTGATGGGAAGGACAAGAAGCATGAACAGTTCGCAACCGAAATAGCTGGGACATTAAGTGCATATGCCACAGTGAACCAATTTTCAGTTGGGGTTTTGAAAAACCAGCTTAAACGAAAAAATCGCCTCATCAAGGCCCTAGAAGCCAGACTAGCCACAGTGGCAGAGACTGCCAAAGACCAGGAAAGTGTAGGAATAGAGCAGGTTAGTTTGGCCGATAAAAATGAGATAGAACTGCTCAAAACTAAGATCAAACAAGCACAGCTGGTGGTTTTGGATGGTCAGATGCAAGCGAGCCAGCAAAAATATTTGATCAAACAAGCACAGCTGGTGGTTTTGGATGGTCAGATGCAAGCGAGCCAGCAAAAATATTTGATCAAACAGCTACAGGCTAGGGTGGAAATCGCTGAAAGCAAAGTGATAAATATCGGGATGTTCCAATCCCAGGCAATGGAGATTCGGAGAAGAGTCTCTGCGGCCCAACGAAATCTACTCGCCAAGGTAGAGGTGATCCGAGACAACTGCTTGCTGGTTAATCAAGTTTTGGAGAATTTATCTTCTAGGGAAAGGGAAGTCGGAGCAGCACGGGTCACCTTTCAAGAGGCTGTGATAGCCACAAACAACAGGGATTCAGGAAGTACTCCCAAGTTCACCATTTCAGAGCATACAAGAGGGAACATTCTATTGAAAGAATGGGAGCACAACATCTCGGAGGGCAAGCTACAAGACAAGAAGGTAACAAAATCCTTAGAAGAGGATTTTAACTCTATAGATGGTAATCTACTAGGCATTGATAGCGGAGGTAATGAAGAGACACTGATTCAGATGAATATGGCAAAAATCTCACTCGATTTAAATGAAAACGAGGAAAGAGATTCAGCCGAGATCTCCCAAGTGACTATGGTCGACATAGTCCAAATAGACAAATGTATGATTAAACCAAGCGTGCAATTATGCACTATCGACATCATAGACAGATAGATGGAAGACAGGTTGTTGCAATTAGCCTGAGACTGTTACTCTTTTGAAGCCAATTGTCAAGAAGAACCGTCACAGCTGATATCTCGACTGGTCAAAAGATGTGTCACCTGTACCAAGCATGCACGAGGACAATCTTCTGGCACCAAGTAAAGACAAAGAAGAAGAAATGGAGTGATTTCTCTCCTCCCTATCATAAATGAGAATTTTGCAACGATTGAGATTATTTCTTATTGTAAAACTGTATAAATACACCATAGAAAGAAAGACACCAGGCTGGACCTTTTTGTGTCGATTGTAACAGAGTTTTTACATTTTGAGAGTTAATACAAAGCAAATCTGAAGATTCTCAATTCCATCATGATTGTGTTATGAGTTTGTTTTCTTGTATCTCATATTTTGTTTCATTTCATATTCTTATCTAATGAATGATTCGCTGTAATTTAGTACAACCTCTACTATAGCGAATGAATTTTGGTTTTCTATAATTTTTTACTGTTTTTCCTCTATACCATCTATCAGCAGGTGTAAGACCAGTCAACACTTTCAGAATTCTATATATATATTATGCTTCATCGGGTTATTTCCTTACATTTTTCTTCTTCTGTTTATACATGAGATTCTCCCTTGATAGGAGCCTTACTCGATAGGCAGCTAAATGTTTTCTCCCACCTCATACAATTTTATTAAAATATAACTCAGTTACGGGAAAGAGCCTTTGATTTGCACCCTGTTTTATTTCTGAAGTTGTAAACTCTCTTTTATACGACCAAATTGAGACAACACTTAATTTCCCTCTGAAGTTTTTCTTATTTTACTGTTCCTCCATGACTGTCCATGTATGAACACAGCCCAATATCGAACCTGGATTATCAAATCAAATGCACATTGCCTTAAACCTTTTTGATACTATTCTTAAAACAGCTGCTACCCGGGTTGAACTCAAATGTTCATGGGCATCAATTGAACAGGATATAACCATCCAAGAACAGTTGGAATCTAGACAATGCCAACGTAGAAATCTTCCCTAGTTTCCCTTGCCGAAGGTTGACATTTCTCTCTTCTCTACCCTTTACCCACTTTCGGATGCCTAGACATTGTACTTCTAATCCTTAAGTACAGACTCTGGAACAACAGTCATAATGTATTGAGGGGGTTAGTGTGTTTGGGTAATATTGTATTAGAGGTGATTGGATGAAGCACCATAGTGGTTGAGGGTTATAGTATATTAAGAGGGTTAGTCTATTTAGGGTCATACAATGTTAATGGGGGGATTGATTTAGGGGTCATAACAATTAAGAGTTATAGTGTATTAAGGGTGCTAGCATGTTGAGACTCATATAGTGTTATATAGTGATTGCATAAAAAGATATAAGTTTTAAGCGTAATAGTGTATTTAAGGGGATTAGTGTGTTTGAGGTCATAAATTTGTAGGGGTGATTGATTGAATGGTCACAAATATTAAGGGTCATAGTGCATTCCAGATCATAATGTTCTAGGTTGTTATTATGTTAAGGATCATAGAGGATATTGGTATTAACGTATTAATATGGTTAGGGAGTTTTGGGTTATATTATCAAAGGATGTTATTGCATCAATGCCCATAAGGGTTAAGGGTCATATTGTATTAAGAGGGTGAGTGTGTTCAATTTCATAGAGTTCTAGGGGTGATTGCTTCAAGATTTATATAGGTTAATAGTCATAGTGTATTAATAGGGTTAGTTTTTTGGGGGTCAAAATATGTTGGGGAATTATTGTATCAACATTCATAGAAGTTAAGGGTTATAGTTTATTAAGAGGGTTGGTTTGTTTTAGGTCAAATAATGTTAGGGGGTGATTGCATGAATAATCATAGGGGTTAAGGATGGCCTTTATGTATTAGGGGTTCATTATGTTTAGGTTCATAGTGTGTTAGGGGTGATTACAACAATGGTCATAGGGGTTAAGGGCCATAATGTATTAAGGGGGTTAGTCTATTTGATCCCGTAGAGTGTTAGTGGTGTTGGAAATACTGAGAGGGGGAGGGTGAATCAATATTACCTTCTTCTTTTTTAAATCAGCATTTAATTTGTTCTTTTATTAATCACCACAATAGATCAACAATGGACTTGTATTTAAAATTAATTATATAAATATAATTAACAAGAATTTTAAGGCTTATAAAGAATAATATGATATTGTGAAGGACAACAATCCTCTTTAGAGCACCAACTCTTGGAGACACAAATCCCCTTCCTCAGGGCACCAACCCTAGGAAGCATCAACGCCCTCATCTTTAGGGCACCAAATGATCTACATGGATCTCAGTGGTCATCCACCTCTTCCACTGAATCACCATTTTGAGCCTGCGGTTTTGATAAACCATGATATTCACCCTTTTTATGGGGAATGGAATGTAATGTCATCTTCATTTTTTAATTACAGACATCATTTAATGATTTCCTAGTGGTATTATGTACATGTCTACAACATAACGTTAATGCATCGGATCCCATTAAAAATATGCAATTAAACGCGCTCAGGTTAGAGTAGTATTAGGATGGGTGATCGCTCAGGAAGTCCTAGTGTTTTATATGCCTATGGAATTTTATAAACTTAGTCAAATTTATCCCACATGCATTATGGGAATTGTTCTCCTCTCACTCTCTCATATATAATTGAGGTGAAGGAGGCCCTTTAAGAATGCAATGGAGTGTGATGCAAATCTTCTTTTGAATGAAGCGTAACCAACATCTCTTTCTTTTTAGAGATAAGCTACCCCATTTTTCTAGTTTGTGTTCTACAATGTTTTTCTATCTTATTCAATAAAAGAAGTTCAGTTTCATTGTATTTATGTTTTCTCTTGTATATTTTTGTGTATTTCATTGTTATATATCGGTTATATTTCTTCCTTCATGTCATTCTCAAACTAATCTGGATCAGTGGTATCAGAGTAGTCTGCTCCTTGTCATTTCTCAGAGAAATTCCTCGACGAGGTCAAGGTATAGGGATTTGGGTCTCGAGCTAGTTTCACTTGAGAACAACCACTCTTCCTAGCCCAAGCAACCTCCCATGGTAGAAGAAAGAGAGATGACATAGCAGGAGATCCTTTCAAGATATTACTTGAGGAATCCCTCATGCGAAAAAGGAAAAAGATGATGGACAACTTTGATCACACCCTTCAAAGACTACGGATGGTGACAACCGAAGCATCTTCGACAAGAAACAATTTTGTAAGTGTGATGCCCTTCAAGGTACAAAACAATTTTTATATCCCTTTATTTGAAGACTAGATAGATGTAGATGCTCTAGAAAATTGGTTGAATCCGCTAGAAGGTTATTACTCTGTCCAAAAATTTCCCGACAGTGAAAAGATCACCTTCACGCTTCTTAAATCCCTTCCCTATGTCATATCTTGGTGGGAAGGTTACTAGGAGAGGTACACCATGGAGAAGCCACCTGGGAGGCCTTTGTAGATTCCCTAAAGGATAATTTCTACCCTCTCAAAAACTATAATGAGCAATACATGAGATGGAAAACTCTACGTCAGAAAAGAGACCAAACGGTGGTGGAGTACAAAAACATATTTCATACCTTGCGCTCAAAGTTGGGTATCAAAGACTCTGAGCGACACCTGGTTTTGAAGTACTGCAGTGGTCTACATAGGTACATCCAAACAAAGAGGGATTTCTTGGACATATCCTCACTGGGAGTTGCTTATCGATATGCAGTCAACATTGAGAAGAAATTCAAGAAGCAGATTAAGTGGGAGAAACATGGACAAATAAAGGAAGGCCAACCTCAAGAGAGCTAGTCCCAGATGCAGGAAAAGAAGGGTAATGGGAAGTCTAAGAAATACACCGGAAAGTGGTGTGAGTTCCACAATATCCCTTGGCATAACACTGATGAATGTCTCTCAATACAACCATTGGTGGTCGAGCTCAAAGACAAAGAGTCAAACCTCGACTTGGACCCTGATTCAGAAAATAAAAAAAAAGGAGACAAATCATTGATTTAGAACCCACTACTACTATTGCAACTGCAACAATCCAACAAGAAGAGGATCTTGAGGAGGGGGAGCGAATCTTCCATTCACAGATGTGAATGAAGGGGACCCCACTTCATTTTATTTTTGATAGCAGAATCCAAAAGAACAACATCTCAGCAGAGGTTGTCAAGTAGTTGGATTTGCCAACAACAACACACACGCAACCATACAACATTGGGTGGCTTCACCAGAGTCAAGATATTCATGTCACCCAACAGTGTCTCCTATCCTACGACATCAAGCCCTTCAAGGATGAGGTATTGGGTGATGTTGCCTCATTGGAAGTTTGTGATGTTCTATTAGGCCAGCCATATATGTGGAGGCGTCATGATTTTTATGAGTCTCGACCTTGTAGCATCATTGTTACTCTAGGGGGTCACCTATACTAGATACCATATGTAGTTTCGACTATTGTCACACCAAAACAATGCCACAAAGTAATCTCTCATACTACAAATTTTATCCTCTTCACAATCTGATTAGAAGGTGAACATAAGGACACTACAATCAATACAACCTCAGCCCAATACCTTTCTATCTAGCAGAAGAAGATCGGCAATATTGTAGATGAGTACCAATATGATCTTGTTGCACCTACAAGGGTGCCTCCACACTACCCAATCAAGCAAGGTTATAATAGAACCCTTCATACTCTTCATGTTTCATATTCATCGATAGAGTCCTCCCACACTCAGGTAGATCATGCAGATATATTGGTTGAACAAACCCAACTCCTCCAACAACAGGTTCATGACATCCTTCAACAAGCTAAGAAGGACAAATTCTTCAGCAAGGCAAGCAACACAACAAGCTTTAGATTTAGAAAAATTCTCTCCATATCCCAAGGTAACTTGATGCAATGGGGACCATTTGTTCCTAAGCGGGGAGGAATGATCCATATGGATCTCAATGGCCATCCACCTCTTCCACTGAATCACCATTTTGAGCCCGTGGTTTTGATAAACCATGATATTCACCCTTTTATAGGGAATGGAATGTAATGTCATCTTCATTTTTTAGTTACAGACATCATTTAATGATTTCCTAGTGGTCTTATGTACATGCCTACAACATAGCGTTAATGCATTGGATCCCATTAGAACTCCACAGTTAAGCATGCTCAGGCTAGAGTAGTATTGGGATGGGTGATCGCTCGGGAAGTCCTAGTGTTTTACATGCCTATGGAATTTTATAAATTTAGTCCAATTTATCCCACATGCATCATGGGAATTGTTCTCCTCTCACTCTCTCATATATAATTGAGGTGAAGGAGGCCCTTTAACCATGCAATGGAGTGTGATGTAAATCTTCTTGTGAATGAAGAATAGCCAACATCTCTTTCTTTTTAGAGATAAGCTACCCCATTTTTCCAATTTGTGTTCTACAATGTTTTTCTATCTTATTCAATAATAGAGGTTCGGTTTCACTGTATTTATGTGTTCTCTTCTATATTTTTGTGTATTTCATTGGTATATCTCAGTTATATTTCTTCCTTCATGTAATTCTCAAAATAATCTGGATCAACAACCCTAGGAAGCACCAACTCCCTTGTCTTTAGGGCACCAACCCTAGGAAGCACTAACTCCCTTATCTTTAGGGTACCAACCCTAGGAAGCACAGACTCCCTTATTTTTACACTTTACTTAGTGAAGGATATGAATCCTTCCTTGCTCCTCCCTTCCACCCTCACTGGATAAGTATCATCAATTCCTTTTCTTGGACGTTGCTTGTGCTTTGATCTTTTGATCTATACTGCAGAGACACTTTCTTCTCACCATTCTTTCTTGTTTATATAGTCTTCCAACTGGTGTGAAATTTGAAGCATTGTGTCCCTTTATTTGAACTTTGAACCATTTCACCTCTTCATTTAAATGATAATATTAAACTTTAAATGATGACATTTTCCTTTTTATTATTTATTCATAATGCTCATGATTTAACTCTTCTTTAATCATCACTGTATATTGGTTCATTAGTCTCCAAATCTCAAATTGTTGTGAATTTGAGTCTTAATAAAATAAGCACTCCCTTCAAACCAAAATTTGTGTGACCGTGAGCTCAAAACCACAGGATTATCTATTTCACACGTTATTATGTTAAATCTTTTGTTCTTTCGCCCTTATTATTCTACATGGGACTGTATTAAAATGTTTGAGGTATTATTTACTTCTATCCCCTTTAGCTTCTTTACCTTATCACATGATCGGTGCTGGAACCAGGTTCTCTGGTACTTCATCCTTCAAAACTTTTGGCCTTTGCAGTCATTCAATCCTCCTAGAGTACATTTCGCCGAAGTGGGTATACTTTATTCACTAATATATCAGAGAATCAATATTTAATTTTCCATTACATGGACGATATTGGATTTATCCAGAGGCTTCAAAAAATTCGGTAGTCAAGACTTAATCTGTAGTTGAGTGGATGGTTCTTTTTCACTTTGGGACTTCAACATTTTGGGACTCCAGCCTTTGCAGTCTTCCAACTCTTCCAGAGAAAATTCCTTCGAAGGGTGTATCAACACTACCTGCTTGATAAAATTCACATGTCTGGGATATAGGACCGTAGACTTAGGTACAATAGAGCTCCTGCTCTCTGGTTATTTGACTATTCATAACTCCGGGGCTCCGAGCTACTCAAACTCTGAGATAGTTCAATCCCTGCAGAGTGTTTACCTATCGAATAAGTCGTAAATCTATGGTGACCCCTTGCTACCAGTTGTTAGTAATCCTTACACTATCCTTCCACTGTACTCGATCGAATGGTTGAGAAGGGTTCCTAAGGATATTAGATCAACGAAAAAAAGTTAATTCGTGACTTAGGCCTTCGACACTTTGGGTAGTTTTGTTGGTATTTGTTATAGAAAGATTTTCCTCACCCTATGAAATCTTGCATAGAGGGCCTTATTCCATTTCCCTATGCATACTTATCTTCCCTGTTGATAAAATCCAGAGACAAAAATTAATATTTTTCCACATGTACGCATCTTGCACAGTATACAACATGCATATACGCAGGTTGCTCCACTATAGCCCATGTACATTGGGATTTGTGCCAAAAAATGAAAATTAATGTTGGGTTTCCATGTCATGACAAGAGATCTATGATCCTTGGACTTCCATATATTGGAATTGTTCCGACTCGGCCCTTCAATTCCATTTTGAAGTCTATAAATGGGACAATTCCAAGATATGGAAAGAAGAGAAAGAATTTAAATTTGAGAGCAAAGTTACCGTGGAGAAATTATTTACTTCATATTGAGTATGCATCCCTTTGTCCTTTAAGTATGAACATAGTTTTCATCCCCCAAGCTCTTCCCTTATTGATTGAGAACCTCATTGTTTCTCTCTTATGAGCTTGCCTTTGGTGGAGGATTGAAGTGGTGGAGGCCCATTTGGAAGGAACTTAGTTTCTTGGTTTTGAACCGTGCCGACACGAAAGTCTGTAATATTTTCACTTATGATGATCATTTATTAATAGAAATACTCCTTTCCCATCCAATTGATATCTTAAACATATATGAGTTATTATCCATGGATGTATTTTTTATGTATATTAATGGATTATGCTATCTAATGTGCTAACCTTTTATATTATCCCCATATGCTTGCTTTTCTTGTTCGTTGAGAACTAGTTGCAGGTATATAGCTTTGGGTTCAAGTGCTCAATGATGGACTTCATTGAACATATGGACGAGGTAGGCCTCTTTCTTATCACGCTTGCATATTGGTTTATATAGTATGTTTTTGGGATATATTTGATTT
>SNQJ01S0283569.1:0-11084 GCA_010110895.2 Picea sitchensis | reverse complement strand
TGGCGTCCTTTACCTTCTCATTACCTTCATAACTGCTAATGAGTTTGTCCCACATTTCTTTGGCAATTCCTAGGTGCATAACTTTTACAAATTCTACTTCTGCAAGCCCACTCAAGATAGCATTCATAGCCTTAGTATTAAATCTAAATTCTAGCTTGTCATCCTTATTAGCTAGTACAACTGGCTTTACATAACCAATATCTACCACATCCCAGACATCTACACCTAAAGCCATTATGTAGGTTCTCATTCTAACCTTCCAGAAGGCAAAGTTTGTTCCATTGGACAGAGGGGCCTTATTGGTTGAATTTCCTTCATGGCTTGACATGTTTAAGCTATAGGATCTACCCTTAGATAAAAGGGGCTTGCTCTGATACCAATTGTTGGACAACTGAGAGGGGGGGGGTGAATTAGTTGTTACCTTTCTTAAACAATTATGCTTATTTTAAACTCTTTATAGAGCATTCAATGACAGTCACAATAATGCAGGGAAGTAGGCAATAGTACATTCAACATCATTCACACATATGAGATACACAAAGACAGATATTTCCTGAGGAAACCCATAAAGGGTAAAAACCTCTTCTTCTTTATATGATAAGTAATCTTTACATTCTTTACATTATAATACATATGATCTCCAACTCATTGTGAGGCTACAACCTTTGTTTTGCAAGCTGCAACTTGTTGAGAGCACCAACTCTCTGTTTTCTCTAGCACCCACTAGAAGGAAGCACCGACTCCCTGGTTTCTCTAGCACCCACTAGAAGGAAGAAACAACTCCCTATGTGTTCCAGCACCAACTTCCAGTCACACATACACCAACCTGTATAAAAGAGAACAACAGTTCTCCCTTGCACCACCCTGCCACCTTGGTTTCTCTGGCTACAACCAGATGGAAGCTACAACTCCTTGTGTTCAGGAACCCACTTGAACCTCTGAGGACAACAATCCTCCCTAGCACCTCCCTACCACCCTGAAATATATATATTTGCTACTAAAACTTATTACAGTGATATAATGTTCATCAATGGCTTACCAGTCTCATCACTGTTCTACTACACTGTGATTCTCTGTCTGTATTAGTGTCTTCCTACACATTTTCCTTGTGCTTTCTCCCCTTCTCCCTTTTATGCTATGTTCGCCATGTCCATGCAATGCACCATTCCTCTTCTGTGTATTTTAGCTGAAACACACTGCCTCCTTCTACACGCATGTATCACTCTCAATAGCAGCACCATCTCTTATTTGTTCTGTCTTCTTTTAGTCTCTGTGCACCTTGTGCATTCTCTATTCGCAATGCTTCTGCATGCTCTTCACAGCGAGTGCTCTGCCTGATCATCATTTCGACTCTTCATCTTCTCTGGCGGTTTAACCCATGCGTCCATCATCACTGGGTGTTATGCCGAGATTCCTTAGCCTCTCCAGTAGTCGAGACTCTTCATCTTCTCTGTCACAGTCGAGCTCATTCCCTCTATTGTAGTTCCATCCTCCAACAGTCTTACATTTATCAATTTCCTCTATGATCAGTATTCATTCCACTAGAAGATGCCTCGAGACTCTTCATCTTCTCTGGCGATCATCCTGAAGTCTCTTCAAGTCCTCTGGCAGAAACCATCAGTCGTTTCTGGAAGTTAAACTGTGAACCTCCTGAGCCTTGTGCCTTTGGAAACTTTCACCTTTCCTTTCACATGTGGCCTTAGGTGGTGACCACACGCCTGTTCTGAGGGCTCTTTCATGACTTGCGTTTATTTCACCATTTCACATTTCAACAATTCGACATTTCGGAATTCCTGTTGTGAGGCATCTCGACTCTCCAAGTCACGATGTCCAAAATGGATATTAGCTTCGTGCTAGCTCCTCCCATGAGCCTTCATCGATGTGACCATAGGTTATGACCAGGGGCCAATTCTGAACACACATTTCGCATTTTGTGTTTCGGGAATTCTGTGAAGAGTCGTCTCTACTCTCCATGTCCCAAACTCCGAAATGAAGCCTGTCTCTTTGAGCTCTTCTCTACAACTCTTTGACGATGTGATCACCAGTGGTGACCAAGCACTTATCCATAAAGCGCTTTCACAATTTCGGCGTTTCGCATTTCACAACTTCGGGACTCCTGTGATGAAGAGTCTTGACTCTTAACTCCTCCAACTCCCGGTATCCGAAACTCTGAAATAGAGTCAGATCAATTTTTCGGCGTTTCGCATTTCATGACTTCGAGACTCCTGTGATGAAGAGTCTTGACTCTTGACTCCTCCAACTCCCAGTATCTGAAACTCTGAAATGGATTTAGATCAACTTTTCGACATTTCGCATTTCACGACTTCGGGACTCCTGTGATGAAGAGTCTTGTCTCTTGACTCCTCCAACTCCCGTTATCTGAAACTCCAAAATGGAGTCTTTGACATTTCACGATTTCGCATTTTGCGATTTCGGGACTCCTGTGATGAAGAGTCTCGACTCTTGACTCCTCCAACTCCCAGTATCCGAAACTCCAAAATGGAGTCAGATCAATGGTCCATGATCTCCCTCTGATCAATGACTCAGATTAAGTCGCGGTTTTGTGTCTTTGTTGATGTGCCTGTTTCAGGATTTCGACATTTCACATTTCGCAACTTCGGGACTCCTTTGATGAAGAGTCTCAACTCTTGAATCTTCCAACTCCTAGTATCCGAAACTCCGAAATGGAGTTTACGCTTCTGATCAGGATCCAATGATCACTTGTTGAACTTGCCATTGCTATGCCATTATCCCTGCGCTGCTGGTTGTGATCTTTTCCATTAATGACAAACACTCATACTCTGCACTAATCACCTGCTGAACTTGCCATTGCCATGCCATTTTCCCTGCACTATTGTTCGTGATCTTTTCCATTATCGTTGCTGATCTTCCTTGCCTGCCTGTTTGCCATCAAATGAAACAAGCACACTCTTTCACTCTGCGTGTACCTCTGCACTATCTCTTCTGGTCTTCATGAGTTTTCTCTGCTATGTCTCCCCAAAATACTTCTGGTGCCCGCCTGACATATTGTACCTGTACTCAAGCTATCATCACTACTATACTTGCCATCAATGATAAGCATACGCTGCCTGTAAAACATGCCAACAGGATTTCCACTAATGACAAGGAGACACAACTCGATTTTTATGGAAGTCGACACTTTGACGAAGAGTGATCATTTTATTCCTATGCATACAACGTATCAGGCACCTGACATAGCTATATTTTTCATCAGTGAGATTGTGAGGCTGCATGGCGTTCCTAAGAGGATTATATCCGATCAAGGATCGATGTTTACTGAATGATTTTGGACTAGTTTCCAAGAGGCATTGGGAACCCAGCTTAAATTTATTACTGCATATCACCTAGAGACAGACGAGCAGACCAAACGAAGAAACCAAATCCTGGAGGACATGTTGTGTATGTAATTTATGGACCAATAGAAGCATTAGGAGGAGTCCTTACCACTGATATAATTTGCATATAACGACAGTTATCAAAGCACCATTAAGATGGCGCCTTTCGAGTTTCTTTACAGGCGACCGTGTAGGACGCCTTGAGTTGGGATTGGATTGAGGATAGCATTCTGGTGGGACCGAAAGTGATCCAATAAATGGAAGATTAATTTCAAACTATAAGACAAAAGATCAAGGAAGCGCAAGATCAACAAAAGAGTTATGCCGATGCACATCGTGTCGACTGTAGATACGATGTGGCGATCGCGTATTATGGAAGGTGAAACCACATAAGAGTTCGATCAAGTTTGGAAAGCGTCCTAAACTATCTCCTAGGTTTGTGGGATCCTGTGAGATTGTGGAAAAGATAAGGCCCATGGCCTATTTGTCTAGTCGTTCCTGATTCTTTGAGGCAGACACACGATGTCTTTCACATCTTTGTTTTGAGACATTATGTGAGTGATCCTACTCATGTTGTTGACATGAGTTCCTTGTAGGATCGGATGAGGTTGCGCTCATGGAAGAACCGATCTGCATCCTGGACCATCGCATTCAACAACTATCGTGTCAAACCGTAGATCAGGTCAAGCTCCAGTGGGACAACTATAGTCTGCACTCGGCGACATGGGAGGATTCATATGATATGCGTCAACAATTTCCATTTTTGTTGATAGATAGACTTGTGATATTGTGATGCAATTTATTTCAGAACTTGTACTGTGAAACTTCAGGATGAAGTTTATACCAAGAGGGGGTGTATGTAACATCCCGCTATTGTGCACATTGAGAGAACTTATTCCTTAAGGACACTTGTTTGCAAGTGATCCAGATTATTATACTATTGGCCCTTTGATTATAATTATGAGGCATTATGGATATGATGATATGTTATTTTTTTGTATTGACATAGACAAGTTCTATTGACTGGGTTCTCCTGAGTGTGAAGAAATTTGGACCTCGAGGATGCAGAGGCATCAATGAAACCCCTTGGACTCCAAATCGAGTCAAGGAGTGGACTATTGGGGTTTGATTTTTATTGATATGACATATGTACATCTGATTAGATGTTATGATGATTGATTATTATTGCTGACATGATTCATTGATGATGTAGGATGACGATAGCTTTTCGACCAGACTCACATGTGGAGTAGAGGGGTCACACACGAAAAACCAGAGACTTTGAGGGAGAGGTGTGGACAACAACCCTGCCATATCCTACTAGCACTCCCTCCATGGCTCGAACTATAGGTTAACAATTACCTAGTTCGAGAAGACCCACAATGCCATGAGGGAAGACTGCGACAGTTGCTCACGATGATTCTAAGGGGTGTGCAATAAGGTAGGGGAATTATTCCTTAGAGGCCCTTATTCTCCCACAAGATCACCTAGTGGAGTATTGATACTAGGGGTTTTTGATGTCTACCAAGTCAGTCAAGATGCGAGTGGGACTTGGAGCACGTGGTGCATTCTGAAGGGCACGCCACGCAAGGAAAACGAAAAGTGGCGAGTGGAACCCTTGGATCACATAGTGTGTCCTGAAGGGCACATCACATTTTTTAATTGGTAAGTGAACAAACCTAAATGACCTTAGAATGAATGATGTGTCAAGTAAGATTTAAAAATGATCTCCCTAATAAAAATGTCGCCCAACCTGGGAAATTAAAATCTAGGTCTAAGTGATACTTGTGGTAAAAAATAGTAATAATAACAACAATAATCATAATTAAACATGTGACGAGAAGGGTGTAAGAAATTCAATTAATTTTTAAAATCAAATTACTTTGGGGGATTAAATTTTTTTTAAAAAAGGAAATGATTGTTTTTCTCTATATGCTAATTAAATTTTATTAATTAAAAAGAGAAAGAGGTGGTTTTTCTACACTTGCTAATTTTAGTTTTAGATAAAAAGGGAAAATATGGAAACTTAAAATAAATAGGAAACAAAGGGAAAAAGGGAAAACATGAAAAGAAAGGGAAACGTAAGGAAAAAGCTGAATGACTAACTTATTAAGGAATCTTGCCTTTAAGAACTTTCTAATTATGAACTCAACTAGGAATTTAGTAAAGGCGTCAGTCATTTAAAATGTGTAAGGGAATATGGGGACACCAAGGAGCGATTTTAGGAATTCTTTTAGGTGGGTGAGGGAAATAGGAGTAATTAAATAATTAATGAAATTAATTTCTGGTGCAACTAGGGGGATGGGTGGCATGTGTACGGGGGAGGTTTTCCTAAATTAAATTAATGAAAAATAAATTAAATGGGAATTTGGGAAAGAAATCACTTAGAAACTCTATAAAAAGGGTGGAGAAGGAGGAGTATGGATCGGATATTTTAAGCGTAACGTTACGCTATGGAAATTTTTTCTTGACTGACTTACCTTGTGGAGTTGGGATACCCAGCTCGGGTAATGAGTGGTAGCTCGACCTTGCAAGGTGAGCTGGGAGATAGTTTTTATCTGGTAGAGTGTTCATTCCCCCTTTGCGTCTTGGGGGCTTAGGGGGAAGAAGAGTACCCCTAGCTTTTCCTGGGAGGTACCGATGAAGTCACATCGATCGGCAAGCAGGAGCTGGATAGAGCGTGTGGGGGACAACGACTCGGAGTTGTTGCCTTGGGATATGGTACACATGTGTTTATTTTGAATGGTATATTAATATTTTTCTTGCGCTTCCATTACTGTAATTTTATTGTGTAAATAAATGTGTTTTACTCGTCATTTTTAATAGAGAACTTAGAGTCCCCATAGCTTTATGCTCACTGCATTGAATTGATTTCCTTGGCAACCCAATCCTTGATTGCTATGACTATTCTATTTTGTTTTATTGATTATTATGAAGAGAGTGTGTTTTTCTTCCGTCCTTATCCCTAGATCATCAGTCCATGCATGAGAAGTCGGCCAGGAGCCAAATCGACGTTCGTCACTTTGGTGTTTATAGACCTATAGATTCTAATGCCCTGCTTTTCTGTGCATGGATTATGAGCAAATGATAATTTTGTCCCTACTATCTACCCTTACTTATGTAATGTTCCCAAGCCAATGTTTTTGCTTGGAAACACTAACTAACCATTGTGTTAGTAACATTTCTTGTCCGGGGCACAAGAGCATTCGGGTCAACGAGTTGCACGAGGAGCGCCCAAGCGCAACACATAGAAGAAGTCCTTTTCCGACTTAAGATCAAGCGAGAGGGAAAAATTATAGTGTCAACGGTCCAGATTCATCCACAGAAGCAGATCGGCAGTCATCGGGTTTTCGGGGCTGTCAAAGTTTCCCAGGATTTAGCCTAAGAGGCAGTGCCCATAATTCAAAATAGATCTGGGTCGTCCGATCCCCTTGGGACAGGTGGCATATGGTCGGCATATCGGGTATTGGAGTTTCGGGAAACTCCGGACCTCCCATTCATAGAAGCTGAGATTGCCGACTAGCGAAAGGCTGAAAGCACCTTTAACGATAGCCGCAAGGTCACAACCCGTGGTCACCTGGGAAATGAAAAAGTTGGGCAAAGGGGGCCAAAGGCATCGGGCCCAGTCGTCGAAAGGTTCATCGCGTTCTCCGGGCACCATTGATCCGATCTCAAGACTGATTTATGCCTAAAAGTAAATGAAGGTAAGGAAGAGGTGGGTGAAACCTCCCTTCATGCATTAAGTGCAAGATATGGGGAGCCTGGCCAACAGTCTCCTCGAGAGGGTCCTGCGTACCCACTTCTCTAGAGAAGGCCATGCCGAGTCCTCGACCATCCAGAGAAGTCTACACACTCCAACATGGCTCTTAATTGCTCAGCTACTTCTCTCGCAGGAACCATGGGCGATTAGGGTGGCGTCTGACAGGGATCATCCATCCGAATTTGGCTGAGAAGACACAAAGATGTGATGACTGTACACACCACTGTTGGGCGAGTTTTATGAGTATATAGACTTGGTCTTTGTATTTTAGTAATCTATCGATGGTTGAGCGAGGCTCGCGGTTGTAAAAATTTAATGAAGCACTGTATTCTGGTTACTTCTAGACTCTTGAGACTTCTTGCCTGGTGAATGTCAGTTTCTTTCATGTCTTTTTTTATACTGTATTAGAGCAGCTCGGAATTGGAGGATCCAGTCGAGTTGTGACTGTTATAGGATGATGTAGGTTGGATCACTGTAACAGTTATATTGTTCTAATCGGTCTCTGTGAAATTCTCAACACTGAATGACTTGGAATTGGAGGATCCAGTCAAGTCTTCCTTTCAGTTTCCCGAAACCCTGAACCAGGAGGATCTTGTATTCAAAGTTTTTCCTCTACAGACTATGGAAAGGCCTGTTGCCTGAGATAGTTTGCATCACTCTTCTCCTATGTCTTCCACCTATCCATCCTTTAATCAACTCCCTGACTGAAGTTAGATCAATAACTCTTTTGTTCCTTACGTATCAGACCCAAATCCTGAGTTGGAGTGATATCTCCTCGAGTCTCTATCCATTTGATCACCCCATTTATTAAACTGTGACATAAAAAATGATGGGCGTTGGGCTTTGCTCCTGCAAGCAATCCAGGAGCGACTTCCAGTGATAACATTTCTGGTTCCGTTGCCAGGGACGAAGTTGAAGATTTTCCCTGGGCAGAATGACATTGAGCCTCTGATTCTGAAGGTGCATCAGACATCAGAGCCCTTCAATATTGCTACTGTGCATCTGGTGACTCCACTGTGGCGAATCCAAGGTTTCCACATCACTGTTTCAGCTGTGGCTACTGTTAGCACACCTGAAAGCTGGCCCTAAGGAGCTTTCTCGAGAAGGTTTCAGCAGCTGCTTTCTTAGCCTGAGAAGCTTCCTAGGGTAACAACAATGTTAGGATCTGGCATTTGATGGTGAACAAGGGCCAGACAAAGTCGAAGCTGTGCATATTTCACCTGGTGACTCCACATTTAAAGACTCCACTGGAAGGGATTCAGTTGACAGAAGGAAGTCCATGTCAAAGGGAAAGACCAGGTATCAGTTTATGAGCTTACTGCATGAAGCTCTGTATTTCTTTGTCAGCTCATTCTTATCTTTCCCTTCATTTATAGAGAATTTTTTCCTCTGCTTTGTACATTTTGATGTCCTTGATCCTCCCCTTATCCACTTAGCCTTGGAAGAAGAAAGCATACCCTCTTCTTGTGTTGTAAATACTGATCGTGTGCCTTCACCTTTGCCTATCCTTAAAGATGAGATATGTATCACACCTCCTCTTCGAGTTGAATGCCCTTGTAGTCCTGAGGAGGTTGAGGATAATTCACAGTCTTCTCAGACCTTGTTACCCCATATTTTTCCTACTAAGCCCTCCCAGCCTCTTGTTGAATCCCATGATCAACCCATTGCTTTTCAAGTCAAAATCAGAAATAGGTTGCTTAAACCTCTGAGGTTTCCATATCACCTTAACCCTTATCCTCATGATTTCTTTGAGTATCTTCCTTGATTTTCTGGGGAAGGTCATGTTACAGCTGAGAAGCATATGGAGGCCTTTGAGACCCTTATTGATCAGTTTGAGATCATTCACGAGGATGTTGTCATGAGGATGTTCTCACGTTCCATGTCTGGAGATGCTGTAACATGGTTTAGATGTCTGGAGACCGGTTCTATTGGTTCCTGGACCGAACTATACCATACTTTTTTAAAAGGTTGGGGTGAGAACAAGTCCCTTGATCAATATTGGTCCGAGTTTAATGCCTTGAGGAGAGGGGAAGATGAAGCCTTGGTTATTTTCAACAGAAGATTTTTTAGTGCTTATCATAGCATGCCTGCAGAGATCAGACCCACAGAGACTGCTGTTATGGTGTACTATATCATGGCTCAGCATCTAGAGCTAGTCTTCCTCCTAAGAGAGAGGAAATCCTCATCATTGATACATCTGTTTGAGGATGCTATAGAGGTTGAAGAAAACATCAGGGCTAGCAGGTGGACTCATAAGCAACCAGATTTTCATATACAAGAGGAAGAAGACTATCAGTCTGTTTCAGAATTTGAACAAGGATATAGCAATTATGGATCAGATCTGGAACAAGAACCCAGAAGTGGTCATTATGATCTAGATCCTGCTGCTCCTTTATTTGAATATCATCTTTCTAGGGTAGAAGCTGCAGCTGCAGAAGATCCAGAGTGGTTTTTCAAGGAGGGAGAGGGACATTCTTTTGTGAGAAGAGAATTTTTTACAGAGGAGAATCCTGGTCTTCTGATGTGGCCAGGGTTTTGTCATATTCCTCACAATCCAGTGGTCATACACATGGACTCCTACATTTCAGATTTCCTGAAATGTTCTATAAAGATTAATCCACCAATACTCACAAGGGAGTATTGCGTTATGAAAGATTTCCAAGACCACATTATAGAGCCTGTTCCTTTATTAATTAAGGAAAGGCCATGGGTGGAAATTATCTCTACTAGGCTTGTAGGAAGCACAGAGCAGCATAAAGAGGAAGGTAAACAACTCATCTCCTGTCCAGAGCCTATTTGTGGGTAGGTGTCATCTGGCATTGGCCAGCCTACATCTGTCCTCCGCCCACTTGTGCACTCTGAAGGCAGCGAAGAGGATTTTCCAGTATTCAAGGAAGATGCTCTGAGCAACTCTTTTGAAGATATTATTGAATATTTCTTGGATGTGTTGGCATCTGTCCCCGATGAGCTTGCTGTCTTAGATTTAAGCGAAGAAGCCATTGTGGAAGAGGATTGTTCTTTCTTCCTTCACCAGATTTCTCATGATGTATTTACATTTTGGATCGAAGAGAAGAATCAAGAGATCGTTCCCTTTTTACAAGATGGGGGAGTGCAGGAAGAGCCAGAAGAGCAGCTGAGTGTACATTTCATTGTCTATCCAGAGCCTGTTTGTGGGCAGGCGTCATCTGGCATTGGCCAGCCTGCATCTCTCCTCCACCCACTTGTGCACTCTGAAGACATCATGCCATAGGTGAACAACCATGGAGGACAAGAGATGTTTTCTGACCAACTAAAATCCCCTAGCATTATATATTGTGACCCTGTGGGGTCTTATATGGAGTTGTGCTTCCCAAAGGATTTGGAGCCTATAAATTTATTCCCCTTCTCAACTTTTGGGGGTATGGAAATCATGGTTAACCTCATCTTCATCTAGATGTCATACCTCCCTAGCATTTTATAGAGCATCTGCGGTAAAGAGAAGGGACGAATCACCAAGTAGCATGGGTGGTGTTGGTCATTATAATTTCTTAATTAATTTTAAACAACCAAGTGAAACATAAATTATCAACCCAAGGAAGTCTTTTATTTCAAATATAGCCACACACTGTATATTCTCAATTCCAAAAGCAGCTTAGTGTTGTAGTAAATAAATTATACTAATTATTTCTGCTGAAGCTCTGAATTAAATCACAGGAAAGTAACCTCCGTATTGAAATTCTTTAAAGATCGATCTAAGAATCCCGGATTACATTAAAATAACACTTGCAATGGGAAAGAACATCTATTCTGCAATCAGAGAACAAGACCCTTACTCTCAAACAGAGACTTCAGCATTAACACTCTTTTCATGAAAACAATAATGCAGAAAACAATCAACTCTATCTAACAGAGAACAAAGCACTTAGTTCCTTTCTGTCTAAGAAGGAGCCTTGAGCCTTACTTCTGTTTTAGCACACTTGTGAGGGTTG
>SNQJ01S0283566.1:0-11084 GCA_010110895.2 Picea sitchensis | reverse complement strand
GAGAGAGAGAGAGAGAGAGAGAGAGAGAGAGAGTTTGTTTCCCATGTGCCCATTCTAGATGAGAAAGAAATCAAGTGCATGGTTTTGGAGAAGAAGAAACATGAGCTTCTTAGTAAGTACATGGGTGAGGATCTCATGGAGGGTTAGGCTGAGGTCAAGGAAATTCTTAATATTTAGTGATAAGGCATGTTGAAAAAACTTATGGATCATCATTTGTTTTTCCAAATGTGCTTCTTAAATTCTATTAAATATACAATATGGACCTTAGTTCATTCTTGAAGTTGACACAATATTATAATTAATACATCCACCAGGTTCCTTTCTTGCTGAACAAGGAAAAGGGGCACTGGGAAGATCTGATCGTAGAGCTTCACAGTCCTAATTATTCAAAAGTAGGGGCTAAGATGACAGACTTGGAAGGGAAAAAAGTTGATGTGCTCAGTTCCACCAGTAAGGGCACTGGTTACAGATACTTCAAGGCTATGAAATTCCTCCCCATCCTCAAAGAGCTATTCAATAAGTGCCATCGAGGTGAAGAAGAGGAGGTGCATGTTTACGATTTACAAACAAATTGACACCAGGTCATACTATGTATATAGGGATGACGAGGACGATGTATTGGAGAAAGTCGAGCGGCCCATGGAGGAGGAGATGCGAGGAAAAACACTTAGGAAGTGGCATAGGATAGAGTCCATGCACTAAATTATGAGAGGCACATAAGAGTGATTGCCTCCATAAAGCACAACCTCTACAAAAATTTAATTGTGTAAATTTGCATACGAACTTTGTCAAATAAATTGTTTCTTGATGCATTTTTACATAAAACCGCATCGGTGCACTATAAACAATATATCACACATTTATATTGTGTTTTTTCAAATCATGTTTATGTTGTTTTTTGATTTATAAAATTTACTATAAGTACACTAATGATTTCTCTGTTTTTAAATTAAATTTAAGATGTATCACTCATTAGAATTTAGAGTTGCCATATAATGTTTAACTTTAGTTTTATGAAATCATTTACTTTGGATTGTAATTGCAAAAACTTATAACCATTAATTTCATATAATGTTTAATTCTTCTTCAAGGTGAATTGTTTAATTTCCAACAAGATACAATATGTTGATTAAACATGTTTACAAAGAAAAACTGCTCTTATGAAATGCTATTTTTTCATTTATTTTATTGATATATTACAATAATTGTTCATAATTAAGTTTATAATTGTTATATTTTAAAAAACATTATAATCATAATTATTAAATATGGAAACAAAATAATTAATAATAATGAATTTTAAATATGAATTAAAAAAAAAAAATATAATTATTAAATATGAAAATGAAATTATTAATAATAATGAATTTTAATATACACAATTTTCTTTAAATGAATTTATGATTTTTTTCTCCACCGCCAACTCTATGAAAATCCTCATAAGGAAATGTAAGTATTTGATTTCATTAGTGAAGATATTAATAAAATTTTTCAAGTTAAACAAATATTAAATTAAATTAATTTTATATTAATATTTAAAAATATAAAAATATTAAGCAAACTCAATAAATAAAACAAACAAAAGTCCATGTGTATATGTTATAGGGATTTTAGTCCCCATGTTTGATGTAATGATTGTAACATACAACCAACCGCTTCATAAAATAAATGTCAACTTAAACAATACATTTACATTAGTTATAGGAAGATGACATGTTACAATGGTAGGGTAAAGAAGCTTCCCATTTTCATCAAACATTTTCATGCAATATCTTTCTCCTGATAAGAACTCGAGACATTTCTTCACTGGTGGAATATCTTGCAGATTCAAACTTGATATTGAATTATGATCCTACAAAATTCAATGAACAATTATTCAAATGCATTTGCATAAATGACATAAATTCAATAAGATAAATGAATTATAAATAAAATCTAGACTTACTTCAAAAGGTGTGGGAGAAGTTGAAAAACTTGCAATGATATGGAATGAGATGGAATATGAAGTATTGGCCATTTGATATTATAACCTTCTTTTCCCTACATTTGAGCCAAAACCATAATCAATATGTGCATAAATTTGATATTAAAAGCTATTGGTGCTTTTAAGTATTTTCTTACGCACCGATGCACTACACTATGAAAATTGCACCAGAGTGCACTGTACGGAGGTAGCGAATCGTTGCTCACTATACATAAAAGTGCACTACGGTTCATGTATATATTAAATGCACCAATTGGTTGAAAATATAAATAGTACTGTTTTTACTAATAGTCCACACTGATGCGTGTATATGTTTGATGTCCCAGGGCGTTCTTTTTAATGATGTGCACCAACATACTAGACTGTATAAAAATTTCATAATTTCTATTTCTGATGACTCAAGACTTTTTTTGATACAAGATGGATGATAGAAGTTCAGAGAAAACACATTATTTTAGCGAGCATAATGGTAACTCATCCTAACAAGAGGGGGATACAAGTTCTTTAAGTTTTGTTAAAAAAATAATATATTTGAAATATTTGTAAGTTTAAATTAATGATGTGTATTGGTTAATGCGTGTCATACAAAGAAAAACAATTAAGAAACTCGATAAGATTGTTCACAATCTAAGTGCCAATTTTCACATGAAATTCTATGTGACTAATTTCAGATTAGAAAATTGCTTCCTAGTGATCTAACAATAAAACCCTTGTTGTTATCATTGAATAAATTTACAATGAAATTATTGATTGAAAACATATGCATTAGAAACACAAAGATCAGAGATGAATCACCAATACAAATGAGACACAATTTCAATTATGTAATCTTGTTATCATTAGAAATCCTAAGAACAAAACCAACCCTCCCAACCAATACAATATCACCAAAATTTGAGCACAACCTTGTCCTCCAAATTCACCAAAACTGAGAGCAACCTTGTTCTCCAATGACCATACAAAACCGAAATCCAAACATCAATAATTTCCTTGGGAATCTCCTCTGCACACGAATTTGCAGTAGACCACTTGTACATCCTGCTAACATAACTTGTCAGTCTGTACAAATCTGTACCTGCCCAAAAAATCAGATACACGATTCACCTTATTGGAAACCCGTATGCATACAATGTTTTCCCTCTTACTATACCCTATATGCGATTCATCCTTTTGCAACCCGCACATATACACGCTTCATCCTCCTACAAACCATGTATTACAAGAAAAATTCGCTCCATACGTGCGACCTTCTTTGCTTCTCTCTTCAGGGCCAAATTTGTCACCTTGCAGACTTTCCCCTTGCTGAGATCACCAATAATCCTAGCACAAGTGCATATTCACTTATGCGATTTCCATAATGTCTCCTCACACTGTACATGATATGTAATGTCACAATGAACTCTCTCCTTTATATACAATTCCTAGGGGTCAACATAGAATCCCATCCACAAGTCAACATCAAATTAGGATTTCCTTGTGGGTGTGAAGCCCAACACAAGCCCACAAATCCCATCATCAAACCCATGAAGCTCCAACTCAAATCCAAGGGGGTTTTCACCAAATATAAAGTGTGATATGGTGCCCACGAAAATTCTCACATGCCCAACACCTAGGGTCATGTGAGAATACCTGTCCAAATCGACACCAATCAACACTCCCTCTTAGAAAGGAAGGTATTCTCACCACACTCCACAAGTGGGAATGCCTCTCGATGCTACCAAATAATAAACACTCCCTCTTAGTGAGGGAGGCATTGCATCCTCCATCATCACCTGAAAGTAGCTATGTCTCCCATATTGGATCCTCTACCACAAATGATATCCAATCCATCTTATTGGTTGCTCCCTCTGTCAATGAAGAAAATGCTACTCCCAGTCCTCCTAACTAATTGCATCCTTTATTATTGAAGCCAATCCTGCTGTTTGGCATGATCCCATCCTAGAATAAACCCTTCTCCTAGAAACCTCCTACCTCTGAACCTCCTGTTTGTCCATCTCAACCCATGACACCTACCTGATAGTCTTGGAATATTCCTCTCTCCCATATGGACCTAAAGGTTGTCTCCCACTAAGTGAACGACTCTCCCTCCGAGCCTCCTCAATCTCTTTGAATTCAGACTCCCTCTGAGCCTCCTGACTCCATCTGAAGTTAGACTCCCTTTGAGTCTCCTGAATCCCTCTAAGTCCACACAACCTTCAGAGCTACCTGCTCCCTGTCCACTATAATATGCATAGTCATGGGACACTTCTCCTCCCTACTAGATCATGATGGATGACTCCTTCTGAACTCAAGCTCCCTCTGAGAAGGTACTACTGGTGGGGCCACCTGCCTCACCACTTGTGGAGCTACCTACTCCTTCTGTACCCGTGCTACTAGTGGGGCTACCTACCTCACCACTGGTGGAGATACCTGCTCCATATGTACTCATGATACTAGTGGGGCCATCTTCCTCAGCACTGGTGGAGATACCTGCTCCTCCTCATTTGTCTATTTTCTCCTGTCAGTTACCACATGCATAGGATGGCCCTCTCTAACTCCAAGAGCCATTACTGATATGAAGCTATATCCTCTGGGCATAAAAAACACTTGTATAACTCAAAATAATATGTGGTTCCCCTTTCTCTCAATCTCTGAGACTGAGAGAACACTCCTCCTAAGTTATGACACCCATAACACATTTCACACCCTCAAAACCTCTCCTCACTCCAATTAGAATGATACTGTACCAAATCCTTGCAGTGTATGATTGAATCTTGTGCCAAGTTCCACACACAAGTTTGAGCAAGTCTTTGTGAAAGTGTCAAACAACTCTCTAGAAAGAACCTGTCATATGGAAATATGCCCCACTATCCACCGACTAAGTCCACCTACTAGAGACTATACATGAAAGGGTGAAGACCAACAAGATCTCCCTCTAGAACCTGTCTACAACCTCATCAAACTCTACTGCTAATTCTTGCTTCCTTCTTCTGCTTCCCATCTGGTGTGGACACCGTGAAGAAAAATGACCATAGTCATGAAACTCAAACCATTTGTATCCTCCTTGGAAACCAACCTAGTCTCCTCTTGGATACAATTAGTCTATATCCTCTCAAACCCTGACAACATCTATCGTACATAGATCCCCTGCACAAAAGGTTCCCAAAACATGGGAAGACCAAATCAACATCCAATAACACTTGTCCATCTTGGAAAAACACTATATATTCCTACTCCTCAATCCCTAAGTTTAAGAACACACTCCTGGCACCATATCACATTTTCCACTCACAACACAACCACTGTCTCCATCTGAAATATCATTTCTCCAAATCCTTGTACTACATGCCTGGTCCTCCTACCAATATCCTCGTATATACCTGAGTCAAGCACTATGAAATCCTCCATAAGAACCATGCAATCCTCCAAGGAAATCATCCTACTTCCCCTAGTCAAGACCACCCAATGAACTTCTACCCAATTCCATCATCCAAGTCACAAAAAACTCTCCGTTTCTACACATGCTACCATTGATCCTGTGTCCTCATCTAAACAGTCCCAAGCTATGGTTGGACACTTAGTGTAGTCCATTCTATACCTCCAAAACTCATATTTACAGTGTCCTCATTCTCATGGGTCAAATACCTCATACATCATCATACCTCGAAAATGTGAAACTCTTCGACCCGATGAAGACTCTATCTCATCAACCTGACACACATTTGAAACCATCTCGTCCATGCTAAATCACCTTAGTTGCACCCATCATAAATCACCATGAAAATTCACCATAATTCCATCCACATGGTTGGAAATATTCCACACAACATATTTCTGTGATCTGGGCTCTCTGCCAATCCACTAAAACTCCCAACCTGCCACACCACTAAGATAAAATAGTCCACAACTCCTCATTTGGATAGTTTTCCCCATGTCTCAAATCAAATACCATCTAACCTATTGCCACCTGTAACAATCACTGTATCTCCCTCTAAGAGATATCACTTGTGTCCTGCCCGAAACAAGAACAAGAACAAGAACAACACTCCTCTAGTGTTGTATCCAAAATTTATCTCAAGATGATTCCCTTCTCTTTAGATCCCAAGATTTGATACCATGTCTATTTTCACATGCAACTCTATGTGATTGATTTTAAATATAAAGATTGCTTCCTAGTGATCTAACAATAAAACCCTAGCTGTTATCACTGAATAAATTTACATTGAAATTATTGACTGAAAACATATGAAACAGAAACACAAAGATCATAGATGAATCATCAGTACACATGAGACACAATTTCAATTCTATAATCTTGTTATCATTAGAAATACTGAGGACAAAACCAACCCTCCCAACCAATACAATATGATCAAAATTTGAGGACAAACTTGTTCTCCAAAGTCACCAAAACTAAGAACAACCTTGTTCTCCAATGACCATACAAAATAGAAAACCAAACCTAAACAATATCCCTGGGAATCTCCTCTGCACACGAATTTGCTGCAGAGCACTTGTATAGCCTGCTGACATCACCTGTCAACATGTACGGATCTGTACCTACCCAAAAATGCAGATAGACAATTCACCTTACTCGCAATCTACGTACATACACTGTTTTCCCTCCTACAAACCGTGTATACCCTATATGCAATTCATCCTTTTGCAACCCACATATACATGCGCTTCATCCTCATGCAAACCATGTATTGCATGAAATATTTGCTCCACACATGCAACCTTCTTTACTTCTCTCTTCAAGGATAGATTCATCATCTTGAATATTTTCCCCTTCCTGAGATCACCAATCCTCCTAGTAAAAGTGCAGACTCACTTATGATATCTCCATCATGTCTCCACACACTCTACATGATATGTAATTTCCCAATGACCTCTCTCCTTTATATACAAGTCCTAGGGGTCAATATAGAATCCCCTCCACAAGTCAACATTAAATTAGGCTTTCCTTGTGGGTGTGAAGCCCCAACACAAGCCCACAAATCCCGTCATCAAACCCATGAAGCCCCCACTCAAATCCAAGGGGTTTTTCATCAAACTGAAAGTGTGATGTGGTGTCCATGATGATTCCCACATGCCCAACACCTAGGGTAATGTGAGAATACCTATCCAAAGCTACAAAAATAAAACTGAGTGCAAAAGAGAGAATTTTTTCTATGGAAATGTTGCAAAGAGATGAAACATGTGGATCAAAAGGTAATAACATTAATAACATAAACACGAATTTTTTATTTGACTTTTTATTCAAAATGAATTTCTTAACATTAATCGCTAACGAGTTTTAAACACTCGATTTCACATTTTTTTAATGTTATGCAGGGATTGATAGCGAGAGAATGGAATCTTCCTAATAAGAGGATGTAAATGAGGATGATGGCTTGGTCATCAGTTCATCTGGAGTGGTGCTTGAAGTTAATGAGAGGGGAATTTTGTTTTACAAAGATTTGAGGGGATATAGTGGAAAGAACACATAGACGTACTTTCTACTTACAATACAAAAATCAATCCCGTGACTAGAATCAGGCTATACATACACTACATGAATAGTTTTTAGAGCCATGGTCGATGAGACTCGTGAGACTTGTATTAGAAAAAAATTACAATAACAAAACATAATAATTTAAAATGTATTATTACTAAACATGTTTTTCTATAATATGTTCCAATAATTACCTAACTAATTTGTTTTTCTATATTTATTTTCATGTCCATTTAAAAAAAAGGTTGTTCTTTTTCATTTTTCAGGAAGATTATGAAAATTCCAAGTGAAAAACGAGGGAAAATCCAATACATGCCGGTAGGGATGTCCAAAAACATGTACAAGGAGATGCTATAAGAAATGAGCATAATTGTATCATAGGAGGATGCATCCCAACAACAACGTGCATCATAACTATGTGATCATTCATTTATTGTTTTATGTACATCAAATTTATTTATCATATTAAATACTAATTTTCAATTGCTTTGTTGTAGAAAAAAAAAATGGAACCCAATCAACACATAGAACCCAATCAACACATAAGACAAGATGACAAGGATGAAAAGGGTTGATCACAAAGTTTGTGAGTACTTATGTTTTCAACGTTACTTAAGTTTTCATATTTGTTGTGATCTTTATATTTAAATAATTAATTTACACTCTTCCATGGATGTATTATAATAGGTGCTAACATACAAAGAAGAGACAACCGAACAATTGATCAACATTGGCTTAATTGAGGGTTGTGAGTATATATTGAAGTATCAATGTTTAATTGAAAAATTTGTAAGTAGCTATGTTGTTTAACTTCCCTTGTTTTATAATTAATGGAACAATAAAAAACCTTTATATTAATTATATCAACTATGCTTTGTCATGGTGTATTAAACATGCATGAAACAAAGTATGGAGAGGAGTCAACATAAGATATTTTGGTACACGACATGAGATATAGCTTTGAAAGAATGCATATGGTTTATGAATCACTTGTTGCTATGGTACACTTTTTGATTTACACAATCATGTATATTCTATTATATAAATGTAGATTTACTTATTACACTTTATTTCCATGTTTTTATATGGAACATGAATAGTTGGAATGTTAAAAACAATTCGAGCAAGAAAACATCGGTTTAAATAACCAAAGTACATTATCACCTACAAGTGATTATGAAATGAGAGATACATGTAGCTCAAGCGATGACACCAGTTCAAGTGATTAATGACAATAAATATAATTGAATGTTACTGCAAGTTGTATGTTTTGGAATATTCATCTGTAAAAATCAGGGATTTTGATTAATGTAGTGGACATAATGTCCCAATTTCATGATGACATGTTACCGAGAAGTGTAACAATTACATATTGGTTCCATTTTGATTATTGTGGCCTTTATGTTGTCCCATTTTGTATGACCATGGGTCTCTTATTCATATATAATAAAATGAGCTTCTTATTTTATTGCATTGTCAAATGTTGTAAAATGTTGCGTTGCTAATTAATTAATATGTGAATGATTTACATTGTTGCAAATTACAAAGGTGTAATCCATTGGACAACACACTAATTAAATTATTATATCAAAATGCAATAAAAAAATATAAAAAACAATATTGTTATAAAAAATATTTTATTTTGAGATGATTAATTGAAAATTCATAAAAAAAATTTAATTAAAATATATACATATTGGTGTATTCTTATGAACTCACAAAATGGTGCGTGAAATAATATAGAAATCAATGCTTTTTAATAGGTTATACGCACCGGTGCATATTAAGCATACTAAAACATCAATGCATATTAATTATACTGAAGCATTGGTGCATATAACGTGCGATAATATATATATATATATTTTAGAATTCTATGGTGGGCATGTGATAAATATACATCAGTTCTCTAAATATAATAACGATTCTAGTGCTTTAAATAACATAAACACATCGGTTCTTTAAATGTAATAAAATCACCGGTGTTTTGAAACAAAGATTGACATTGACATCTTACCTCGAATATTCGAAATTTCAATATCTTTCGGTGAACAGGGTAATACAGGCACCGACACATACAAATTATACAAGCACCATGACAAGCATAAAATAAAAGTGCACTGATGTGTTAATAAACTTAGAAAGTCTTGGTGTTGCATCCACAAACAATGCATAACCAATGCGTAAAAATGATAAGAGCATCAGTGTTGCATACAACAAAATGGGAATCCGGGGCATAATAACTATAAACACACTGGTGTGTTTTTGTTATATGTATGCACTGGGGTATTTTATGTAAAAAAAGTACTAGTGCCTTTTCATTTTATGTATGCACTGGGGCATTTTATGTAAAAAAAACACTAGTGCCTTTTCATTTTATGTATTCACCAAGATTTATTTTGTAATGATGCACCGATGCCTTTTCATTTTATGTATGCACTAGGGAATTTTATGTAATGGTGCACCAATGCATTTTTTTAGTTTTATATACATATCATGGCATTTTATGTTAGGGCATGCTTGTGTTTTTTAGTTTTAGGTATGCACTGGGGAATTTTATGTAAGGGTGCACTGATGTGTTTTGAATATAAAAGCATTGAAAAAAAACCTCCACTACAACCTTTGCCCACCCAATTTTTTTCAGTTATATGGAACATCCATTAAAATCTCCGCAACCAATAGAGGAGGTTGCAACAAAGGGTTTTTTGAAATTTTTTCCAAATTTTGTAACACTAAAAACCTTCGCTATAAGGTGTTCTCCTTGTAGTGGAATAACCAACTTCCAGAGGAGTATATACACGATTTTGCATGTGACCTAGCACATGCTTTGCATTTTTTTCATTCAAGGGGTGTGATATACTACGATCTGAAGCCGTCCAATATTTTACTTGAAGAAAATGGACATCTTAAGATTTGTGTTTTTGGTTTGGTAAGATGACTTAGTGATATTTCAAAAAGTTATGTTCTTAGTTTCCATAAGAAAAACGAGGTACAACTTGTTAAATGGCCACTGAACTGTTTTAGGAAGAATGTGTACATTCTTTTGCATCATACCTTTGGGAACTTGGTTGTGTCTTGTATGAGTGCTATGCTGGAATACCACCATTTGTTTCTAATGAGATCACTTAGCTTGTGAAATCGATAACATCAGATTCAACACCACCACTACAAAGTTATTCAAGAAAATAGTTTATTGACTTGGTGAACCATTTATTGCTGAAGGATCCAACTTAGAGAGTGCACTGGCTTGAGCTACTAGAGCATGCTTTCTAGAAATAAAAATTCATTTATCATTACTATTACCTAAACAACCATATTTTAATAATCTACTCTAGTTGTATTCAAAGTTTGTTCCCCCTGAAAGCTATCAAAGAAATGCATAAAAAAATCTCTCTGATAGAGATCAAGAATGGAAGGCTTATGGTCCAAGAGGGTTCTTTAACAACTTTAGCATCTGTTGCTTATTCCTTTCAGGAGTACTTTCATAAATATTATGATGCATTTATGCCTTATTTGAAGTCCATATTAATGAATGTCACTGACAAATCCAACTGTATGTTGCAAGCATTCAACAATCATGGCGACCACAATGGTATCAATTCAACTCCATAACCAAGAACATTG
>SNQJ01S0283564.1:0-11084 GCA_010110895.2 Picea sitchensis | reverse complement strand
CATCTGGAATATATGTTACCTTTATATTCAATCTTTGGAAGTTCTCAATGTGCTCTGTAACTGAACCCTTTTGCTTGAGATTTATCAATTGGCTAAAGAAGGTATTGCTCCTTGTATCCTCATAGCGTGCTATCATTTCTTCCATGAAAATTGTCCAAGTGACAAGTGATTTACGAGAATAAATCCATCTATACCATACAAATTGATTGTGTTCTAAATATAAAGAAGCAATTCGTACCTTTTGTGTATGTGGAACATTATGTAGATCAAAGAATTGCTCCATCTGAAGTATCCATGTGATGGGGTCCTTTCCATCAAACTTCTGCATATCGATCTTAGGAACATGGCTGGTCTTCAACCCAAAGTTAGAGTTTCTCCATTCTTGATTCACCTTCCTTGTGTCCTCATCATGAATTTCATGGGATACATTTTCACTTTCAGGTGTCCTCTCTATTATGAATTTTTTCAATCCTTCCATGATATCCTCTTTTAAACCATCCATCTTAGTATTGATTGCCTCCAACTTAGCTTCCATCTCTTGTAGTTCATCTTTTGTTATTGTATTCTTTTGTAAATCATTTATGTCCCTATGCATTTCTTCACCTTCATCAAGAGTCCAATTAGGATTTTCTGGAGGCTTATTTGGTGTAGAAGTTCCCTTTTTGGGTGGCATGTTGTCCAAGTATCACTTTTGAAACTTGATTTTGAGGTGGTTCTGCTAGACAATCTTTCTTCTGCTGTATATCCAAAGTTTCGTCCCTTCTGGGTATGAAACTTTCTTTTTTGTAGTTCTCTGATATTTCTTCTCTGCAATTCCATAGGTCTGATCAAAATTGGATGTGACAAGTGGAATTTATGGTAAATTCCCCACAACTTGCTGATTTTTTTCCTTTCTAGGAGATCTCACTTGTATAGCGTGCCCCACACCAAATAAATGATATAAAATTCGAAAACTCATACCAGAAATACTACAGACTGTCCACTATCCAATGAAACTGGTCTCACTCAATTTGGATACTCTAGGAAGAAGTAATTATTGTTTTACCTGGAACAACTTCTTGCGACTAGTCAATAGGACTAGTTCGATACCCTATCTTCCACAAGGTGTATCTACAAATTTAAGATGACCCATAAGCTGAAATGTTTACCACAGATACCTTACTAAGTTCTGTGAATATCCTCCATATTTCAGGGTCTGCAACGTTACAGAAATATTTTTATAGCAAAAATTCCGCAATGACTCAGTTCAGGATGATTCTTGAACCCTATCTTGCACAGGATGTATCTCTGAATTTATAAGGCCTCAGGAGCTGAAATTTTAACCCAACGTACCTTGACCCGTATACTAAATATCTACCAATCCATTCCTTCTGAAACGTTGTATAAAACAAGTTATATCAACAATTCCAAGGTGTCTAAGATGTACCAGCAAAACCCCAAGACCTTGAGCTATGATACCATATGTTAAGAACCAAATATCAATATAGCATAGAAAAACCTCAGAATAAGTACTCAATGCCTTGAAAAAAAGATAAACTCAGATAATAAGCCTCTTCGAGGGGGCAACCTCCTTATGCCCACATAAATGTACAATTACAAGATGATTCAAAATGAAAATGTCTCCTTAGTATATATAGGAGAGTAGGAGGTATAATTACAACTAATGAACTGAAGCCAACATAAATAAAATAACATTACTAATATAATATTCCCTAATTAAGGGGTAATGAGCCACTATTTAGGGCTTAACATCTACAACGTTGAATATTGATGATATCCCAACATTGTCTGGAAGCTCAATATCATAAGCATTTGCTGCAAATTTCCCGAGGATCTTGCATGGTCCTATCTTCTTCATATTCAACTTATTATATGTTCCTCTTGGAAACCTTTCCTTTCTCAAATGAGATAAAACTTCATCTCTTACTTCAAATTGAACTTCTCTTATTTTATGATCAACTTTGTTCTTATACTTTTGATTACTATCATGTAGATGTCTCCTGACTTAATCGTGAAGTCTTTTCATTTCTGTTGCAAAATATTCTTCTCCAGCTCTCCTGAACTCATCTTGTTTCAATTCTCTCAATTCTGCAATCCCTCTGTGTTGTCTTATATATAATATCTCGAATGGACTTTTCCCAGTGCTCTTATTTACCGAATTGATAAATGACAATTCTCCCTGTGCCAGAATCAGATCCCACTGATGACCTTGTTCAGTGACTAAACTCGTTAACAAATTTCTCAAACTCATGTTCACCACTTCAGTATGTCCGTCTATCTAAGGGTGATATGTTGAACTAAAGGAAAAATTAGTTCCCAGCCTCCTCCATAGAGTCCTCCAAAAGTGTCTGACGAACTTAGTGTCTTTGTCTGAGACTATACTTTTGGGCAATCCATGTAGTCTCACAACTTATCTAAAAAACAAATTGGCTATGTGCATAGCATCATTTTTCTTCTGGAATGGTATGAAATGATCCATCTTGTAAAATATATCGACCACCACAAATATGGAATCAATTCCCTTTTGGGTTCTAGGTAATCCCAATACAAAATACATACTAATTGCATCCCAAGGTATTTCTGGAATAGGAAATGGCTGATACAAACCAATGTTTTGTCTATTTCCTTTTTCATGTTGACAAATATTACATCGGTATACAAATTTCTTCACATATTCTCTCATACCTATCCATTAATACAAACTATTCAACTGTGCAAATGTTTTGTCATGACCGAAATGTATGGCTAGACCTCCACTATGTTTTTCCTTCAACAAATTATCTCTCATTGAGCATATTGGTATGCACAATTGACTTCCTTTAAATAACAATCCATCACAAATTAAATATTTTGTCCATGAGTTGTTATCCCTCAACAAAGGATTTTCATATGCTTCATAAGCCTCTTTAAAATCTAGATCTTCCTGATAAATTTCCTTAAGGTGTTCAAACCCTAAGGTCTTCACTTGCAATTCCTGTACAACCAAAATCCTCCCGATCAAAGAATCTACAACTTTATTAGCACTTCCATAAATATGTTTAATGACAAAATTAAAATTCTGCATGAATTCTACCCACTTAGCATGCCTCTGATTCAACTTCTCTTGCATACTAATAAATTCTAAGGCTTGATTATCACTGTACAAGACAAACTCTTTTGGAATTAGACAGTGTCTCCATTTCTTCAAAGCTTGAATCACTGCATAAAACTCTTTGTCATATGTAGAATATTTCTCCTTGGTTTCATTCAAATTCTCACTGAAATAAGCAACTGGCCTATTATATTGACTCAAGACTGCTGCAATGGCTATTCCACTTGCATCACATCTTACCTAAAATGTTTTTCCAAAATCTGGTAAAACTAGAATTGTTTGTTCTGTTATCTCCTTTTTCAACACTCTGAACCTTTTCTCATCCTCCTATGTCCAATTAAAATACTTATGTTTTGTTTTTCACAGTATCCATTATGGGTGCACATATACCACTAAATTTTGTGATAATGTTTCTATAAAAACTTGTTAACCCATGAAAACTTCTCACCTTAAATATGCTCCTTGGTGATGGACATTCTTCGATTCTTCTCACCTTCTCTAGATCCATATTAAATTCATTTGAAGAGATCACAAAACCCAAATATATAAGTTCTATCTTCATAAAAGAACTTTTCTTCAAGTTTATTAACAACTTTTCTTGCTGCAACCTCCTCATCACTAATGTCAAGTGTCTTAAATGTTCCTCCTTTGTTTTACTAAAAACCAATATATCATCTAGATATACAATGACAAATATACCTATGAAGTCTTTCAGTACTTCATTCATCAACCTCATAAATGTGCCTGGAGAATTTGCCAACCCAAATGACATGACTAGCCATTCAAACAAACCTTCATTTGTCTTGAATGTTGTCTTCCATTCATCTCCCTCTCTCATTCTTATATGATGATATCCACTTTTCAAGTCTATTTTTGAAAAATAGCTTGCTCCACTCAAACAATCCATCAAATCATCCATTATGGGTAAAGGAAACCTATACCTGATGGTAATATTGTTGATGGCTCTAGAATCTATACACATTCTCCATCCTCCATCCTTCTTTGGACTTAATACAATTGGTATTGCACACGATATTATACTTTCCCTGACTAAACCTTTATCCAACAAATCCTAAAATTGATTCTTAACCTCTTCATTGTCTCGAGGTGTCAACCTATACATTGCTTTTCTAGAAAACTGGCTACTGGAATCAGGTCAATATGGTGGCTAATAATCCTAATGGGTGGTAATGAGTGAGGTAACTCATCCACTACTATGTAAGGAAAATTCTCTAACAATTCCTTGATTTCTTCATGTAAATCATCTATGGAAGTAATGGTAATGATAAATCTTGGCTTCCTTACTACAACAAATTGAATTTCTTGATATTTCTTGATCTCATTCAAGAGTTCCTTCCCACTCATGAGAAGTATTCTTGTGTTGGCTTCTTCCTTTTCTTTCTTCTCTTCTATTGGAAACAACATGTGCGTTCTACCATTTTTCTCTAGAGTGTAAGTATTTTTTCTCTCATCATGAATGACATTCCTATCAAACTGCCATGGTCTCCCCAATAGAATATGACAAACATCCATAGGAATTACATCACACAAAATCACATCTTTATAACCTCCTATTTTAAATTCAACTTTGCATTGTTGACTCACCATTACTTGATGTCCTTTATGCAACCACGATACCTTATACGATCTTGGATGTGTAGTTGTCTCCAACTCCAGCTTCTCCACCATCTCTATGGATACTAAATTATCAGTGCTCCCACTGTCTATAATCATCTTATAAACTTTGTCCTTTGTTTTACAGGCAGTCCTGAACAACCTCGTTCATTGAACTGACTCTTCCATTTCATTCTATGGCTTTAGAAGAACTTTCCTCATCATAAGGTTATGTCCTCCTTCTTCTTCTTCTGCTTCCACCTTCTTTTGGGATTCAAAAATATGTGCTTCTCCTCCTCCTTATTTCTTCCTCTGGGATCATTCCCAAGACACATGTCTTGTCTTTACACAGGCATAACATTTAACTTCACCTCCTTTACCTCGAGGAAAATAATTTCTCCCACCAAATTGTCTTCTTTGGGAACTTCCTCCTCTTTCAAAGTGACCATATGATTTCTCAATCTCATCCTTAGTTTTCGGTGCCTTATCATAGACAATTCCCTTACCACTATTTAAGCTTCTGCCTCTACTTCGATGACTTTGGTTCCTGGCCAAATTTTCTTTTTCCTTCAGTGCAATCTGATAAGCATCCTCCACTATCCTTATGGTCATCATGCTGATCTCATCCTGGATTTCATACCTCAATCCATTTATATACTTGACAACTTTTTCTTCATCTTTCTCCTTTTGTCTAGTACCGATATTTAGCCTATAGAATTCTTTTGTGTACTCTTTCACTGTCATACCTCTTTGTCTTAGGTTCTGCAACTTCCTGAATAGATTTATCTGATAATCATTGGGTATGAATTTAGCCTTCAGTTTGGCTACCATTCTGTCCCAATTCTTTATCTTACATTTTCCTTTGCTCCTCCTCTCCGCCTGCAGTTCATCCCACCACAGTGTTGCATGTCCCTTTAATCTGGTGACAACATGTCTCACCTTCTTCCCTTCGTCGACATCTTCATAGTTGAAATACTTATCCATGGACCTTATCCAGTCCAATATATCTTCAACACATAGGTTACCCTCATACATTAGCACGTCTGTATTTTCTCTAGCCCCCAACTTCACAACAGCTTTCAATAAGAGCTCTTCGACCACATCTTATCTTGTAGTATGTTCAACTTCTATTTCTTCTCTCTCTGCATCACTGACATCTCCAGAACCAAGTGTTGTCCTTTCCATTTCTTCCATCGCTTCCAATATTGCATGAATCTCTCTCATTTCTCTTCCTACACCACGATTTTTCATAGGAGGTTCTACGTGTATCCTCGTCGGCATTGTTTCAAATATTTATAACAAACAGAGTACAACTTTGATATTTTCCAGGCACTGATACCACTTTGTAAAAACCCCCCTTCTCTCCAAAGGGTTGTGCAACCTCCCGGTCTAGGATCTTAAACTCTTGAGCTGGATTAGCTCTTTCAGACCTTCAATAGCTCTGGAATGCTTTACACAGGTCCCTTTTTCTCTTTATTCGTAGGTTGTATGACACCTGCGATCCCTTCTAAGCACTCTTTCTGATTTTCTTAGATTTCGGGTGCTATCTCTTCCACACTAGCCCCTTTCCATATATGACCTCGGGTTGTGACCCTAGGCTTAACTCCTTAAGCACTTCGGGCTTCGGAATTCAGAGTTTTTGAGTACAGCCTCTACCATTTCTTATGAATTCTGAACCGTGGATTCCTCTGAATGAGATCTATGACTCTCGTCTTTCACACAACCAATGACTATGATCTCTTTGGATTCCTACCTTCAAGAATCTTTAACACACTCTTCTCCACAACTCCTAATTTCCAAATCGTGAATTGTCTCCACACACAGAGATCAACAATCTTCCTTAACCAACGATCAACAGTTTAGGTCATAACCATATTTCACTTCGAAACTTCGAGTTTTGGCCTTTTTTACAACGACTTCATCGCTTTCTCCCATGTTGTGAACCCTGAATTCTCCATGGATAATCAACGGTCTTTATCTCTCCTGCATCCAACGGTCGATATCCACTTCGCAATTTCATGCTTCAAATGTTTTCACCCCTCTTCACTTCAAATATTTCGATTTGTGAATTCTAAAGGATCCTCGTGACTAGCCAGTGTGCAACTTCTCCAAGATCTAACGGTCTGAAATGATTTAGCTCCTCCTTGGAAAATATTAACCCTTTATCTTGTCCACCCTTAAAAAAAATTCTTCTGAAGGATTTCTCTCGCTAAATTCAGTATACTTGTTCTTTCTTCGAACTTTGAATTCCTCAAAGAAATTTCTTCACCACTTAGTCGATTTTTGGTCTTGTGCACTCCTTGCAATTGACGTCTACACTGTCTTACGAGAAAAACAGAGTTATTTCTACAAATTTTTCTCCAAGTCAAAGACTTCACATACGCACTCCTTGCGTTCAATATGAATGATCTGCATACAAAAATTCCACGCTATATCTTCCAAGCTTCGATTCGAAAGAATCTCTCACTTTCACTCTTTGCATTCGGTATGAGCTCCTTGCATAAACATATAGAAGAGAAACAATTGAAACTTATTCAATTCTTCATGAATTCATTCATTCACCATGAACATCATACATTCACAAAAACTTATAACAACAGTAAAACTATAGAACAATATCAAAATTGTACAATTGGATAAATTATCCTCTGTTCTATTTGTTCCAAAAACTCATGGTTACAACTTCTACCTCTTACAAACACAATCCCATGAAAAAAAAACAAATTCTCTAAGGAGTCGACTTTCGAGCTCTTCTCTATCCTATCTAAGTTCTGCCACACCATGCTCTAGCGGTTACCTACTCAACTTAATTAAATTCAACCTAATGACTAATGAGGGATAATATCATACACCTGTAATATTTTACAGTCGTGTAAGGATTTACAATAATATGTCATTTCCAACGATGGCCCGGTTTTACATACAACTAATTAATTAAGGATAAATTCAAAAAATCTCCACACCGCTACCAAGTTGGTTAAGAGTCGGTTTGGCTCTTTCAATGTGTTGAGGTTTCGATTCTCTTCCACTTTCACTTTTATTAATTTTATGGTGATGCTCCTACATCATCCTTGTCCATTTTTTTCTTCTTAGGTTTAAAGGATTCTTCTTTGTTTGACTATTCATTTTATGTACCTATTCTCATTTCATATGCTATGAGGGACCCATGTATTTCATCCATTTTCATCTTAGTCAAGTCCCTATTTTCTTCAATTTCAAATACCTTGGAATCATATCTCACAAGAAGTGATCTGAACACTTTCTGTACAACCAAGGATTCATTGAGTTCTTCTCCTAGTCCTCTGATAGCATTGGCAAATTCATCTACTCAGAGTAAATATGTTTCAATATCTTCCTTTTCATCCATTTTCATATTTTCAAACTATGATCTGTGTCATTGAAGTTTGACATGCTTGACTTTAGGATCACGTTCATAGATATTTTTAAGTTTGCCTTGTACCTATTTAGTTGTACTTCATCTTATACCTTGCTAGAAATAGTTGTTGTCAATCCGCCTAGAATAACATGTTTGTCATTTGCATTACAATGCATTGATTTCTTCTCATTTGTATCAGTGGGAGTAGTTTTTAGAAATTTATAGCCATTGATAATTGAGAGACAAATATCCACTCCTAAAGATGTCAAGTAATTTTTTGTTCTATTTCTCCAATATGCATAATTGTTTCCATCAAATGGTGGAATCCCATTTGGAATGTGGCCTTGTCCTTCCATATTTGTTCACGATCTTTCTTCTAGTGATTAAACTGTGTTCATGGTAACCTTCTTTGATCCCAATTATTGATACTGAAAAGGGGGGTGAAATAGTATCAAGTACAATTTATCACTTTTATAACTTGACTTTCAAATGAAATAATATATGCAATAAAGATCAGAAGAAGAGATACACAATGCACAATATATATATATATATATATATATATATATATATATATATATATAAGTGAAAATCCATTGAATGTTTTCTTAAATAATAAAATATTTTATTCAAAGAAAGCTACAAATTCCATGTTCTCCATATCCAAATGGAGGGAGGATCCAACCCCCTAATTTACAAGCATAAACCTGAAGGAAGCTCCAACTCTCTATATTCTTAGACACCAATTGGAAGGATTATACAACCCCCTTTCCTTATCTCTTCCTTCCACACTTGAATATAAATTATAGAATCAACGTGTCACTGTCACTTTAATTGACACATCATCATCATAAAACTAGGTCCACTTATAAATTGGGTCCACATAGAGATCCTAGGGCCACACGGGTCCACACATAAACCCCAACAACCACGTAGAACCTTTTTCAAAGAATCATACTTCCATACTATAGAGAACCCATAACAATGATCGAAACATCACCATAAGACTAGAAAATATCCTTTATAAGAGCTCGTTATCCTCCCAGTTGGTCCATTCCAAACTTTTGCTAAGATATCACTATATTGAATTCTCTAAAAAAGATAAAATACATCCTATATTTATAGTATTTATGTCCCTATTTTTAGTTTCTCGACCAACCTGGTTGAACCATCCTTAATTTTTTGGCTAGGCTGTCAGACAAAAAAAATCATATCTCCTCATTCCTTGGGAGTTAGAGGGACTTCCATATACCGTTGGAAAGATATAGGAATAATATTTCAAACCATGTAACTTGTTCTTACATTTGAGGTATTTAGGTAGGGTAAATATTCCCTCAAAGATAGGGTATCCAAATTGACCACAAATAATGATTTCAACAATATCCCTCTTGTAATATTGATGTTAGAAAATTGTAAGCTTATTCACTTGATTGTAGGGGCTTATAGACTACACCAATGTGGATTATTATGGTCCTATTAAGAACATATTTTGTACTCTTCCTCTTCAAGAAAATGTGGGTTTCTTAACTTCTTCTAGGGTTGACATCAATGACAACCAATTTTCCAACATATATATATATATATAAGAAAATAATGGATTAGAAACATATAACTCCTTTGAGAATCAAATTTTAAAATCACATATAATTTTTTCAAAGGAGAATAAAATAATAAACCACTTGAAGGGATATTTATTTTAACAAAATATTTGAAAATAAAACTACAATCTAGACACTCACATTCTATTACATAACTAAAATTCATATTAAAAATAAATAAATCTCAAGAATTACCATAAATTTCCTTTTGATTTGTTGATATTTGAATTTTTAACCCAAATCATTCCTTGAATCAAATTGCCAATGTTGTGACAGTCCACCAGTTGACCATCCTAGTAACTCCAATGGGTACTCTTCTTCCCCAAGGGCCCCTTGAGCTATAGTGTGGTTGAATGAAAGGTACCAACTAGAAAAATGAAAATAGAGTGAACCTACTAAGCTTGAGAGGAAATACCCACCTCAAGAACACTCTTCAATAGAACAAGCTCTTCAACAATCACCAACAAAAATTTTAATATTATGATAACTATATAGCATTAGGGATAAAACGGTATGGCCCCTCTAGCTCAAGCTCTCATGTTATAAGATTCATGTCTCATCCCACTTGTCCATCTCATGAAAAATGTTATTTTCTCTTTTACTAATTACATATCATTCCCCAACCCATGTGTCACTCATATATGCAAGTACTCAAGTAAATATGTATTTAAAAATATAAAATACAAACTAATGCTCACCCAACTATTGCACCTCCTATTTTTACTCCTAGATGTTCCCTTCATCTCCTCCTCTTTTCCTATTTGAGTGGGTGCACATCTAGTTACTATTGTTAGTTATTAAATCTCTCTCATATCTCATAAACCCACTTTTATTTTCCCACACTTCTATTTGAATTTGAATTCTTTATTCATCTATCTTGTCTTTATTTGTGGGTGCACTAGTTATTAGCTTTAGTTAATTAAAATTACTTTCATATCCATTTCATGTACATTCTAGAATTCATTTATTTTCTAATTCCTTTTAGTTAACTGTGTTTTTTCTTTTATTTACAAAATCTAATAACCTATATGATGAATAAATCAATCAACCATGCATTCTACCTTTTCTCAAACTAAATGAGATGTGCACGCTTAGCTAAACATATTTTCACATAATCAACCATATTTTCATGTATACTTTGCAAACATAATTGATATGAAGGGTGAAATTCTTCTCCATTTTAATTCAACATTTACCTTTCAGTAGGTACCAAAGGTGCCATGTTCATGGATGTCCTTCAAGAATCATTTTTCATTGGTGGTGGAATTGGCACAATTATTGAGACCATGTTAACTCAACTTTGTCATTACCTTGTTGAGATACTAATGTTCACCAAGGAATAATGAATTAACCTAATTGTGTGCCTCTCAATGAAACCTCACGAGTGACCAAATTTTTTACCTAC
>SNQJ01S0283562.1:0-10937 GCA_010110895.2 Picea sitchensis | reverse complement strand
TATGATGAAAGAATTCCAATTCAATTTTACAATGTTGAAATTCTTGAAATCCAAATAGTCATCAATTTATTTTAGAAAGGTTTTGAAAACTTCATTTTACTCTTGTGACATTATCAATAGTTACAAACACTTAGATTTTTCCAATTCTACGCATGGAGTAGCCACTGACACTTCTTTTTTTCTTTTAGGATATGCATAAGTAATACATTATTATAAGTTTCAATTGTTCCATAATTATTTTAGCATTTTTATTTGGACTACGTACAACTACTACATTAAAATATTGCTAAGAGGTAGGTATAAGAAGCTTTGTTGCTAATTTCACTGGTTTTTATTTATTTTATTTGTTGTCTATATTGTCAACTCCCTCATCAAACCTTCATTGGCCTCTCCTTGTAGTAACCATAACATAAGTTGTTCCTTATATAAACCATTTTCATATTACATAAACCTAAATTTTTAAGGTTACATAAACCTAAACCATCTCATATAAATCAATGGCCTCTTTAAAAAAAATTAAGAGTGTATTCACAAATCATAACAACCTTCACTAAATTTCAAACTTGGGACATTCTCATGTCTGTGGGTTGTCTTGGTAATGTCTATGGGTTGTCTTGGTAAGTGATACAACTCCCAAGTTCAAGTCTTTCATAATTCATTCTCATATGATTTTGGATTTTTTTATGGAGTGGGTAACATCGAGTACCTATTTCTTCACTTCCTTTTCAACTTGATCAATGTATATCCCAAGCTCAGGTTACATGTAAAAAATCTCATTAACTCTATTGTATTTTAAGATGAGATCCTTCAATATTGAATCTCTCTTTATTTTAATTGGATTTCTCATGGAAAATATGATAACTGAGGTTGCATTGAGATTATAGGCATTCTCCAACAAGGAGGGTGGAAGCCTCACATTCGGCAACACATGGTTCTAGAATCATAAAAGTGAAGCCTTGAATGAAAATGAATGATTTGATTGTCCATGGAATATTATAATATGTAGATAACAAGAACAAGTGTCCTTCACTTCATCTCAAGCAAGAGGATGCAATCTTTAACATATTGGTAAAGTAAACAAATGAATCCATTTCACTAATTCTATATTTTATGAGGCTCTCAATCACTTACCATAAAGTATACCGCTAGAATTAGTGCCAATATATTATCAAATGAATCCTTTCCACTAAATATGTCTTGGACTTCTTGCACAACAAAATTGGTATCATATTTATTACACTACATAGATATCACTCACTAACTCCAAATGAATAAATGAATGGTCATGGATTCCGTGTTAATATATAGATTACAATGGGACTACCATTGTGTAAAAGAAATAGAGGAGGTGAGGCAAAATGAATAAATGAATGGGGATGGAGGCCATGTTAATATATGGATTACAATGGGACTACCATTGTGTAAAATAAATAGATGAGGTGAGGCAATAGAGGTGTGTAACTAATAACAAGGATGATTGAGTGAGAGAGTGAAATGATAACTTATTAATAATTAGTTTCATAGTTGTGGGATTTGTTGGGTCCAATATGTGTATCTCTATTTCTATGGATTACCCTTTGCATTATCTAGAGAGTGGCCATATCCATTACTACTTGTTGGTATGGCCTTGGTACTACTTTATTTGTGCTTGTGGGTTGGTTGCTTGTAATTTTTTATTAAAGCAAAGAGCCTAAGAGTACTATTATAATTACATATTGGGTTGAACAATTGAACAAGTGGAAATGAAAGAAGAGGAAAATTTTCAAACATCACATAGCACATTGTTTTCCACTACCAACACACATGAAATAAGCATTGATTATAAATACTATCTCTCTCAATATTTACAACTCCTTGGAATGATTTGTGATGCAGGAGCATCGACAAAAATCACACGTGGAGAGACAAATCAGTGCCTTAGCGTGCCATTGAATCATTTCAGAATCTTAACTACTAGCATTTCCTGCAAATATTTTTGAAATGATCGAAAAATAAAGAAGATCAAACGCTTGGGAGATGAATGATCACGAGTGATATGAGAGTTTCACTCCTACTCTTGAATGTAAAAAAACTTAGGCAACAATTAGTTTTTTTTTTAGAAGACGAGTAGTCGGAGGGAACCCTAATAACTCTCTGAGATAAATAGAGGTGTTGTATGCCTGAATGAGGTTGTTGCAAGTTAGCAGGAGAATGTTGTGATTTAGTTGTTGCTAAGTTTTTAGTTGTTGTTTTATCATAGTTGTAGCCATATACTTTTGAATGAATTTAACAGAGGATAATTGATCCAATGCATGGTGTTGATATTTTTTACAATTCCCTATTATTTTGTTTTCATGAATGAATGAATTGTGTTGTTGAGTATATGAAACTATGAAGTGTTTAGATAAGTTTCGATTGTTGTCTCTTCATTGAGTTCATGAAAGGTGTGCATACAGTTGGCAAGGAGTGTGCTGATAGACTTTGTTTCAACTCAGAAACTCAGAAGAGATAGCATGAAACTTCCCTTTGCAAGGAGTACAAAGTGATTGTTGCAAGGTGTGCACAGTCATCTGCAAGACTTAAATCTTGTGTAAGAATCTGCTGCGAGGAGTGACAGAGTCTATTTCGATTCATAAGCTCAGAAGAGATAGCGTGAATTTTTGCATTTGCAAGGAGTGCAAAAGGACTGCTGCAAGGTGTTCACAGTCACCAGCAAGAAGCTAAGTCTTGCGTAAGAATCTATTGCAAGGAGTGCACAGATCTGAAATTCGACTAAGTGTCGAAGTAACCCTCTAAGGAGTCAAAGGGTTCGAAGGAGAAATATCAAGAGAGATAGTGAGAGAAATCTTCAAGGCAATGAATCTCTGAAGGTTTCACAAGTCACTGGCCAAGATCCATCTAGGCGGGAGCGAGATCATTCCAAACCATTGGATCTGAGCAAAGTGCATGAGCTTTAGCCTCTATGTGCACATAGGAGGAGAAATCACTGAAGAGCCGAAATAGATCATGGTTGTTGGTCGTCGGAGGGGGGTTTATGTGTCAACAAATCTGAGGCTTCGAGAAAAATCACTTCGAGAATTTTAGTTGAGAATTAAAACTCCTGAAACCCAAAGTCTGAATTGAATATGGACCGTTAGATCCAGAGGGATGTGTGGCGACAGATCAAAAACTTTGGATAAAAGCACTCTGGAGAAGTTGAGAGTTGAGATCTCTAAAACCCAAAGGTCCGAAGCAAATCATAGTCATCTAATTCAAGAGAGCACGTGACATAAATCCATGGACTCCGGGTAAAGACCCAAAGTAAATTATAGTCGTCTGATTCAGGAGGACACGTGACAGAAATCCACGCACTTCGAGGGAGAGTGAAAGTTGAAAGTTAAGTTTTTTGAAGTCCGAAGACCCGAAGAAATCACAGTCGTCGATCTGCAGGACACACGTGTCAATATATTGTGAGCTTCAGATAAAATTATTTCAGAAAAGTTGAGAGTTGAGATTTCTGAAGTCTGAAGTCCCGAAGTGGCTAGGGCCATCGATTTGAGGAGGACATGTGTCAACAGATATTCCATTTCGTAAAATAGCCACTGCGGAGAAAGCATGAGTTGAGAGTTGAAACTCCCGAAGCCCAAAAGGTGAAATCAATCACGACCGTTGATTTAAAAGGGGAATGCATCAACAGATCGCAGAGATATAGGAGGGCATGATCCGGAGAGAAGGAAGGAAAGGAGGCATATATGAACCGCCGATCAAGAGGGTCCACCTGAGATCGCGAGATCGATGGTCACACAGGATTGTGGGGACAAAAAGTGCTCAGACTTTAAAAATTTGAGAACGGGCTGCAATCGAAAACAAGGTATTGCAAAAGGGATGCGTGGTGATTGGTAGTGAATTGCGGGGAGAAAAGTGGGTTGACCTAAGTTCATATCTGAATAGGTTTCCAACAAAACCCTCTAAAACTATCGACCCTCCTCGTAGACCAGAAGGAAACACATGACACATAATGCACTACGTAGTCTCACCCGAGATAGTCATATGGGTGACTGCAATGCTCAAATGCTTGCAGTCTAGGAAAGAGTGGGGAGTTGAGATTACAATTAATATTCTTAGGCCTTGACTTGGTTGTTATTTATAATATTATTAATATTCTCTTATTTGTTAAATCTATGCATGCATTCTAATAGATCTAACATATAATAGATCTCACAGAATTATCCATTCATCCATTCATAGTCTAACTACTTACAGAAGGTAACATGCAATCAATCACAACACATAACATAGGTGTTACCATGGTTCACCCCCTCCTAAGCTACGTCCACAAAGATATGGCTTCTTATTCTCTTTTATTTATAATAGTGTAATAGATGGTGTCACGTGCACTACAATTATGATCATACAATCTCAAAACAGGTTCCATAATCCTCTATGAGGATGACTAGATCACACCAGGCTCCTCAACCTGCGATCTAACCCTCAATATCTAGCTACTTGACTCTCCTACAACTCAACATCTTAAAAAAATGGTATTAGGTCTTACAATAGTTTCCTTAACCAAACAGAACAAAACTTAGGAACAACCAACCCCGACCTAAACCTCCTAGGTACTTATTTATATTAATTTTCAGCTTATTCGTCGTCACAATATCTTACAAAAGCCTTAAACCTATCGTGGTTAGGGTTTCCTGCATGCACGCCTTGCGTGCTTTCCTCCTTTGCATGTAGATTTTCCTTGCACGTGTTGTTTTTCCTGCCAGCTATCTTTTTCCAAATTTAAGCTTTAATTTCCAAAAAATTGACTCTTCCTCAAAATCAGCCTATGCCCAACAGGCCCCCAACACTGACATGTGGTTCGTCCAGAGCCACCTAGGAAGTACACACTCACTTGAAAACCTATGCTAGGCTGTGGAACTTGTCTGCAAGTTCCATTCCTCTTTTCTGGACCTACCTGACCTTCTTTGCAAGCGTTTATAATGCATGCTCTCTGATATCCTCCTAGATCATTGTTGTCCACTCTGTCCATGCTTGCACCATGTTCTTCTTATCCTCCTCCAACTGCATGATCATCTGCGTTGCTTGTTCTTGAAGGGGTTCCATCTGCACCTTTATTTACTGCCTCTGTGTATGCGTTGCTTTTAACTCTGCTTGCAACTTCTTCATATCTTGCATTCCTTTTAGACGCTATGTGATGCTCATTGTCTTTTACCTCTGCTTGAGGTCCTGGATCGTTGCGCTTATCCTTTCTTCCTCCTGGTCCCACTACTGGACCTGCTCGTCTTCCTTCAACGTTGTCCAAAGATGCATTGCTCTGTGGAATAATATGGATTCTGTGATGACTTGTTTCTCCATTTCTTCTAGTGGGAGTGCATCTTCTGCTTTCCTCTGCTCTTATACCTCAGGTGGGGTCGTGGGATTGAGATTCTCTTTGAGGTCCTCAATATCTTTCCTGAATTGGTCAATTGTCTGCGTAATGAGGTTTCTTCTTTTTGCTACCTACACATTTTGGGGGATTCAGTTGTATGTCGTTCTCAATCCCTACTCTAGCTTGTCTGCACGTTTTTTCTCCTCTTCCTTTTCAACATTCAAATAGTCGCATGTGATCTAGAGCATCTCTGTGGCCCCTCTTCCGACCTCTATATTTGTGGCATCTGCGTGACTCTTAGATTGTACTTCCTGCATGACACTATCTTGTACACCATATAAGTCCTTTGTGGGGATCAATGCCATCACCAGCTCCACTTGTTACACCTCTTCTAGGGGTTTATGCATTGTCTCCTGATCGAATTTGATCATTTAACGCATTATGGTGAATGTTTCCCTCTCCTGGACAACAAGATGCAGAGTCTCTTCGTTCTTTTTCTACGCAGATGACCTATGTGTCCTCTCTTGTGGTTTCACAGTGGCCAATGGTTCTACTCGGCTCCAGAGTTGTTGAAAATTGTTGTGTACCTCTAGGATATTAGCCATAATCTCTTCCCTCGACGCCACTACAGTTCTTACTACTTCCTCACTCCTGTCTTGGACCTTGTCCGCGACAGGCTATGCATCATCCCATGTGAGGGTGATGTCGAGGTCCTCTATCTCGTACTTCCTCTTCTTGCTTGTGTCTTTTCCCTGTGCAATATTTATTTCCGTCTGTGAGGGTTGCACCTTTGTTGTTGTTCCTTGGCTTGTTTCCTTTGGAGCCTGTGTTATCTCCTTTCATGCAGTCTGTGGTCGACTTCCTGTTCTCGTTGATGTGGATGTTCTCCTTGGCCTTTTTGGTACTACACTACTCCCCCTTGGTAGGGTTTGCGTTGTGGTTGTCCTAGTGTTGTCAGCCCGACTACCTATTCAGGCTAACAAGCCTGCTTCAATCATCTCTTTGGGCTTTGAGGACTACATCGTGCCTTTCCTTGTGTCTATTTTTTCTATTGGCAGCTACCACTACGCAGGAAAATACTTGATAATCAACTCAGCCTCTTCCTTGGTGATGCAATATTGCATCTTCAACCATTCCTTCTTGGGATCCTTTGTGGCTTGGTTTCATAGGTGATGTCGGGATGCCTTGAATTTAGCTATCCCTTCTTTTTGTTGTGCGACCTCCATCAGTATGCGCCATACGTTTATTTTTCGTTGTTGGATTTATTCTAGCAGCATGGAAAACATAGTGTTGTTTTCCTGGTGTTTCTTGTTATCTTTCACCCAACGAAGAGATTCGTACCTAGATGCATATCATTTCCCTACCATGTCCAGGAATGATGAGAACTTAGGCTCTCACCACCCTGCCAGATCTATCAATATTATAAACCAAGAGTAATGGAACTCAACTCCATTGTCTTGTGCGTTGCAGAATTCAAGTAGGAATTGGTTCAACATGTATGATGCCCAACTGAACACCATCCCCTTCGCACACTATGCTACTACTGCAATCACTCCTGCTGGCACTTCCTCTCTCCAACATTTTCTTAGAATCTTGCACGCCATTAGCTTACTGGAGAATCTTGTGGCATCCTCGTTGATTTCTTTGATGATGATGCCTCTATTCCCCCTGGTCATGTCGAACTACACCTTTACTTGTTCCGCCATTTCTTTCTCGCACGCATTGTTTTATAAAAAGTCTTCCAATTGTGCACCCACTGTAGGCAGTCCTCTTATTTTGGAAATTAATTCCATGTCAATCTATATTGGTCTGTCCATCCAAAGAATGCCTCAATGGACCTGGGAAACCAACTTCTTAATGCACAGACCGAAATTCTTACCATGCCCAAAATCCAGTATGTCAAAGAGGTTCATTATACATGAGTTACACAGCCTTGTAATACACTACGTGAGCTCTAGCACTAGTCTTCCTATGGGTCCAATCTCTCATGTGTTAATCATATAGTTTTCCTCGGCCAATTCTGGAAATTTGGCCGACTCACGCATGTCATGGTCCACGTACCTCAACCTTCATACTTTTCCCAACGTGTCATCGACAGTGGGGACTGCGTCTAGAAGGAATGGAAGGGTAATTTCCATATTGTCAAGGGTCTTTCTTTTCTACCCTGCAGCAGACGTGCTTGCCTCTGCGACTTATGTGCCCTCTTCTTCCCTAACTGACTCTGGCTGGTTGGTGATGTCTTCGACTAGTACTTTTTCTTTTTCTTGGGACTCTTGCGGTCCCAATGTGTCAACTGGTCTCATAGGCACCTTAGGGTTAGGGTTTGAACCCTCATTTCCAGCCCTGGGGCTCTATCCTATCTCCCCTTGTTGTGTTGTGGGGAGCTCTTCCTCAACCTGTGTCAGGCTAATCGATTATGGGTCTGAGGTGGTCGCATCCTCAAGCTCAACTATGTTCTACGGTTGTTGTATTTGTTCCTTGCACCTTTGTCCCTATTGAGTGACCCAGACAAACTGTCCCAACGACCCAAACTTCGGTGGAGTCATCATTTGCAACTGTTATAGTCTTGGCTTGCTACTTCACCGATTTGAAACTAGGGCACAAGTTTTCTTTCCCACTCTGAGCTTGAAATTTGCTAAGTGTTTAATAACTATCCACTTTTCCGCCTTTTATAGACTGGGTTATGTTCACTTTTACCAGTTTGCATGCATTTGCGCCAAGTTCACTTTTTACTGCACATGGTCTTCTGATGTTTGTTACGGTAGTTACTGCGCACAACTTTTCCCCATTGTTTTTGTATTTTTTGTCTTTACTAGTTTGGTATTTATTTTTCCTTCTTTTTCTTCTTTTGTATTTATTTTTCTCATTTTTCTCTCTTAACTTCTACTATAGTACACTATGTACCTGTCTTTCTTACTGCGTTGTAACTTTTAAGTGGTAGGATATAGACTGTCCCTGCATAGTTTTAGTCAACTCCCATTGATCATTCCTTTCATCTCTTCTCCTGCCAGATCCTTTAACTATACATATCCCACATCTATGGCAGTCTTGACTTCATAGGGCCCTAACCAATGCACTATGAATTTACCAGGATGTTGAAAAAATTTGTTGTCATAGAGCAAGACTAGGTATCCTTCCTTGAATCTCTTCCTCTTGATATGTTTTTTATGCCAAGATTTGTCTCTTTCTTTATGTACTTCTTGGTGAAATCCTACCAGAATCCTATCCTCTTCCATCTCCATTAGTTGATTTAATCTTTCATTTACTGCACCTCTTTCTGTCATGTTGGTGATTGTTGCTATGTGCAGGCTGGGTACCAAGAATTTCAGTGGTACCACTGCTTCTTTCCCATACACCAACCTGAATGGTGTCTATCCTGTCAACTTCTTACATGTAGTCATGTATGCCCATAATACTACTGGTATTTTCAAGTCCCAATCATCCCTGTTGACATTGAAAATATTTGTCAACGCATTCTCCAGGATCTTATTGAAGGCTTATATTATTCCATTTGCTTGAGGATAGTATGGTTTACTCTTATGATGATAGACTTCAAACTCCTCACACATAGCCTTGATAATACTGTTGATTAAGTGAGTTCCTTCGTCACTCATCAAAATCCTTGGACATCCAAATCTAGTGATCACTTGCTCAAACAAGAAGTGTATTGCTGTCTCTGCACTGTAGTATTTTACTCGTGTTGTTCTACCCATCTTGTTAAGTATTATGTTTCAGTAATGATATATCTTACTCTGAACTTATTTATGGTGGATTATTGGGTCCCAAAAAGTCTATTGCCCATTTTTCAAATACCTGCAAAGTTACTTGTAGTGTTAGCAACATCTCATTCATTCTATTAGGTTTACCTACCCTCTGATAGACATCACATCTTTGGAAATATTCCTTAGCATCTCTGTGAATTGTTGTCCACCATATTACTGTGTGCAATACCTTCTGCGTGATAGTTTTTTCTACATACTGTCCTCTAGTTATTCCCTCATGAGCTTCTGCCAAAATCCTATGCCTTTCATGTTCTAGTACACATATTTTCAAAATGTTGTCTGCGCCCATTTTGTATACTGTGTCCTGCAATCAGTTGATAGTTTGTAGGTATGACTACTAGATTCTTCTTCCAAGCAATTTTAAACTCTTGTGATGCATTCCCTGTACTCAAGTATTCAATGATGTCAAAAAAATATTCATCAGCTACTTGGACTGAAAATAATTGTGCATCAGGGAAGTTGTCTTCTAAGTTGGTAGGCTCGTCTCCATTGGTTACACATTGTTCAGCCCCCAAGATATTCCCTACTTGATTGAGAACCTCATTGTCTCTCTTATATGAGCTTTCCTTTGGTGGAGGATTGAAGTGGTGGAGGCCCAACTAGAAGGGACTTAGTTTCTCAGTTTCGAACCGTGCCGACACAAAAGTTTGTAATTCATTCACTTATGTTGATTACATTTTAATAGAAATACTCTTTTATGGTCCAATTAATTTCTTGCAAATATTTAAATTGTTATTCCATGGGAATATTTGTTATGAATATTAATGGATTATGTTATTGAATGTGATGACTTTATATATTATCACCATATGCTTGTGTTTCTTGGTTGTTGAGGACAAGTTGCAGGTATATTGCTTTGAATCAAGTGCTCAACGATGGACTTCATCGAACGTCTGAATGAGGTAGGCACTTTATATTGTCTTGTTAGAATATTTTTTTATATAACATACTTGAGATTAGAGTTTATTTCTGCATTAATTTCCGTCTGTTGTGGCTTACTCCATTCCATCAAGAGATTTTCCTTGTAACAAAATTGGCGACCATACTGGGGAAGAATCTTATTTTCGGGGTTCAGAGTGTTTTTCTCCTTTGATTGCTCTCTTTTATATTGAGTTTCTTGTCGTATGATTGCTTGATAGCCTCTATTCATTGTGAGTCTGAGTTTCTTAGCCTTATCCTTTACCTGGCAGTGTTTTAATACATATACGTGGGTTTTACCTGGAAGACGCATACATACACGTGTTGTCCTTTTGCAAGAGGTGTATATACGTGGTTTTCTCCTGAACAGTCATGTACATATTTCTTGTGTGCTTGGTTGCCGATTTTGATGTTTGTTGGGTAAGTTTTGATGGTTGTTGAGTCTTCTTAGGTCTCTATTATGACTGTTAAGTGCCTGCAGAGTGATAGGAAACTTGGTTGAATTTTCGGGGGGGTGCCTTTCTCATCATCCTTTTCATTTATTGTCCTTGCATCTTGGGATGATTGTTTCCTTCTTGATATCCTACCTGGTTTGTCTCTGATTGCATTCAGTAGAATCTTTTTATCAATCTATTGTTCAATCCTTGCATTTTCATTCTTTTATATCAAAAATACAAAAATATTAAGCCTTTTTCATTGTTGGCATTTGATCTTTTGGGTTCTTGTCATTGATCTTAGTACATGTATGGAAAGATTGCATTTTATTTTGAACTGCAGAATTAAATTGAAAATTGCATTTTGAAAAACTTATCATTTATTGGGAATTGAAGTTAGGAATTTTCATTTTATTCATATTCATTTATTTTACTTGTTGATTCATAACATCATCAGTTTCACTACCA
>SNQJ01S0283561.1:0-11084 GCA_010110895.2 Picea sitchensis | reverse complement strand
TTTGCTTAGTACTAATTAGATTCTAGAATGATGAATGATGTGTATCAATATTTTACTATTTTTGTTTCATTTATGATTTAAGAATCAATGTATTTACAAATTTGAATTTTCAATTTAGTAGTATTTAGTATTTTGATTTTACTAATGAATTTGCATGGAATGAACTTTTATTGTTGAGCTTTTATCATTATTATTTTTATTTTTAAAATTATATGTGTGTGTGTGACGTCCCCCGGTCCCCCATTTCCCTAAAATCCCTAAAATTTGGGGGTGCTTCCACACATCCCCCTTGTGCGTCTCCTCGAACCCGCATACCCCGGTCCTAGAGTCTTGGTGGAACATTGCAAAATTTCACTTACTAAATCTATGGATCCAAATAGTAGTACTGATTCAAATGACAGAAAGTGTACAACAAGTTATATGTTCCAGCATGATACAAGTCCACTTACGTGATCAAGTAAGAAGAAAAATAATACTTTGTTATCTTCTTGTGAGGCTCAATATAGAACGATAAAAAAGGCATGGAAGGAAGCAATCCAGATCAGGAATGTCTTGTATGAGCTTGAATTTGGATAAAGGAAGGCTACGAAAATTAGATGCGACAATCAAAGTACAAATAAATTAGCAAAGAATCTAGTTTTTCATGCAAAGCTTAAGTATGTGGAGCTATATATTCATGACCTTAGAGATCTTGTGTAGGATATCATTGTTGAGTTGAAGTTCTGTAGAAGTGATTAACAAGAAACATACATCTTCGGAAAATGTTTGATAGAGGAATATTTTGTAAAGTTAAGATACGCGCTTGGGATGAAGGAAGTTGACATTAAGGGGGGATGTGATGTAATTCCATCTCTCTCATCCTCTTATATACGATACCTCTTTACGTATTTTATATTGTGCCCTAATTAATATTTAAATGCAATGTTATGATGTATAATATTCCTAGTGGCAACTTATGCATTGTAAGTTTGGATGTAAGCTTAATGGAATTTTTGGGGAGTTGTTTATGTAATTATTACCTACCCATGACCCAAGTTTTCTTCATTTCCTCCTTGGAAACCCGAGCCTTTGTGAGTGCACTCAGGAAGTAGTGGAAGGTTGAGCCTAGTTGGGGGACTCAGAGCCTCCATTGGGTGGGTAGAAAATTCCAACATCCCCTTTAAAGATTCCTTTCTTAATTCCTACAGGAGGGGCTCCATATATGCTTCTAGTGTTGGTCCCTCAACCCCATCCTCACCTTTCATCATAACATTTGTTTTGGAAAAGGTGGTTGTAGTCTTGATGTTTCTTTGGAGTTTGAATACGTTGAGTAGAAGATTGAGCATCTCAAGGCCCATAAATCGCAGTGTTCATGCACTATGGCCTTTGTTGATGCAATTATACTGGGCTTAGATTGAATTGTCATGGGATCCCTCTCTCGCAAAATTCATGGCCACTCATCCCACTACAAAAGGTTTCTTCATCCTAAAGATTGATTTCTGTGAGGATTGACTGGAAGTGGCAATGCATGGCCTATGGTTTATGTGAAGTGAAATCCTCTTCAAGAAGTGGTGGCATTACCGACTTCAATGCACACACTGAAGCCTTTCCATGGTTACACTTTGGATTTGGTTGTAGAATTTTCTTTTGGAATTCTGGAACCCAAATCCTTGGAATCCATTGGTGATGTTTTGTTAGAATGCACCTGTCTTAGTGAAGCCACCAAGGATAAATATTTCACTACATTTTCTCGCTTGTGTATCTATGTGAATTTGGGAAAAAGGATTCTAGATCAAACATTATTGAGATATGGTGATCATAGTTGGACTTAGGGTGTGTATTATGAGCACATTGTGTTCCATTGCAGGATTTATGGACTTAGGGTGTGTATTGTGAGCACATTGTGTTCCATTGCAGGATTTACTTTGAGCAAGATCACTTAGCATCTTCTTTCCCAAAGGAAAGGGATCTTAAGAGGTTTACAAAAACTCATGGGACTCCTCAGTGAAAGAACTCGATGAATACACTCAATAGGGTGGAACCTTCCAAGCCCTTAATGACATCCCTAGTCCTGTGTCTCATACTGTTGTTGCTCCTTATGGTAGTGCAAAGTTCCTTGTCATGTCCCTTTTAAAGAAAAAAAACCTATAATTATGGTTGTTGATAGCACATTTCATTGGCCTTCCCAATGATGGGGTGCTCCTTTAGAATGGAAATAAAGAGGCGTGACTCTGACTCTTCTGATCAAGATGTTGTTGCAAGTACTTTGGCTCATGAAGAGGATCACAATAGGAAACTAATGATCATTGATGTACCTAATGCCCTCAATGAGGGAAAAGGCTGGACAAATGTCAAGAAGCAAAAAAGAAAGAAAGGCAAGCAAGATGGAGTGTGATGTCTTGGTGCACTATTTTTTCTTAGCTAATTTTGTTTTGCAAGGTGGTTAAATATGTTGGTAGCTCTTAAGGTCATGCTTGTGGCCTACGTTTATAACCCTTTTAAGTTTTTTTTCTATGACCTATTAATTGTGATAGTGTTTATGGCAAGTGCATGCACAACCCAATTTTTTGTATTAAGTTTTGTAAATCATGTTTTATTAATATTGAAAGGAAGATTTATTTCAAATAATTTTACTGCTCCATAGTGGTTGTCTTTTGTGGCCTCACATGAGTTAATTTATGAATTTATTTGTGTCAACCTATAATACTCTATTATATCATCTTTATTAAAATTATAATAGATGCCTCTAATACTCTATTATATCATCTTTATTAAAATTATAATAGATGCCTCTAGAAGGTTAGAAATAATAATAGATGCCTCTAGAAGGTTGGAAGGTTAGTTATAGATGCCTCTAGAAGGTTAGAGGGTTAGTTAGTATAAATAGAGGGCTTATTTCCTTCATTTGAACACATGTACATGTGGAGATATTGAAACATACGAAGAGAGATTATGATACATACAAGTGCTATTTTGAAGCTTAATTATAAGTTTTGCTTCTATTTCCTTTGCTTGAATATATTTTGTTAAATTATTAGGTATGCTTGTGGAGTGAAAACTTGGTTATGGCTAACTTTTGTGCATAATTTCTTTGAAAAATGGAAAAAGCTTATTAAGAAATTTGATCTCGAGTTTATGATGTTAAATATATGAAGGCTACTTTTATAGGGTGATTAATATCTTTGGATAAGTAATTTTTTTTTTTTATGTGATGAGGAAAAATGGTTTCTATGTCAAATGAGTTCTATCTTTAAAGAACATGTTAGAGAATGGGAAATAACACAGATAACTAGTAACCCTACCTTTAGAGCTATTTAATTACTTAAAATCATTTAAAGAAAACTACCACAAACCATTTTTCTACTAAGAATGATATACTTTAAAAAATGGAAAAGCTTCTCAAGAATTACTTTTTTGTAAGTATTCTATAAGTTACCTTTCAATAAAAATTGTTACAAAATGACCATTGTCCACTAGAGAGAGAGTCGCCATGATTGGAAACCAACTCCGCTCCAGCAGAGTTTTCAAGACTATACTTCCTATGACACCAAAAAACATATAGAGCCAAGTGGCTTCAATGACATAGAGATTGTTTGACATTGTCAGATACATAAAAAAACAAGATCGATAAACGTAATCTGGCCTTAAGACTGATAGCAATTATGTCCATGAGGACCATATACAAACTAAAATAGCCAGTACCAAAAACGTTGAACCCAATGTCCTTCAAACACGACTTAATTTATGTTCAGGAGGAAGGAGGATGGGCACCATTGCTCCAGCTGTCGAGGGAGATGACAGGGCATCTCGAGTAGTGTTGAGGTTCGTTGCCAGGGAAAGATGATGTTCTAGAAGCTCAAGGCGGAATTTGATGTCGAAGACCTCACTGCGAAGCTTGAAAACCAGTTGTTGAAGAGTGGATAAGGCATCAAAGATGCACTGAGATTCCTCCATGTTGGTTGTGTTCAACTTTTTTGTGGATGGTGCTTCCAATGAGTGTGTTATCGCTCCAAGAGTCACTCCCTGACTGCAAATGGGAGTAAGCCTGGTAACATTAAATTTGTTTTGAGTGGGTTAAAAGTCGGGAGTTGGAACAAGACTACAAAGAAAGGAAAAGGTAATAGAGGTCGTTGTAGATCAGTCATGGACCATTGGGCTATGGAGTCATAATTATCATGCTCAATGAAGGCATTTAAACTTCCTATCAGACAAAGGATGTTTAATGGTGAAGGGAAGAAATAAAGGTTTAGCACAAAGATGAAAATTTACTAAGCAAAGATCCTCTCTGCAAAGAAAATAAGATGTGTCTGAATAATAATCAATGAAACATGGGCAAGATGACAACAGATCCCCTACCGCCTCAAGAATCCATAAATCAAAGATGCTACATCCAGACAAGAATAAAAACAGAAAGTGTATGAGTGATAAACGATGAAACATGGGCAAGATGACAGCAGCTCCTCTACCGCCTCAGGGATCCATAAATCAATGATGTTACATCCAGACAAGAAGAGAAACAGAATGTGTCTGAGTGATAAACGATGAAACATGGGCAAGATGACAACAGATCCTCTACCGCCTCAGGAATCCATAAATCAAAGATGCTACATCCAGACAAGAATAAAAACAGAAAGTGTCTGAGTGATAAACAATGAAACATGGGAAAGATGACAGCAGCTCCTCTACCGCCTCAGGGATCCATAAATCAAAGATGCTACATCCAAACAAGAAGAGAAACATAATTGAAACTTAGAAGACAGTCTGATAAAAACAACTCAAAGGAATCTTCAATAACATAATATTTTACAACCCATGCCCCTCAGGCTTACAAACTAAAAAATACAGTGCCCTGCTCCTAAAAATCTCTCGGCTCTCCAACCTCTGAACCCCCCTTTTCCCTTCTTTTTCATATCATTCATCTGATGTATTTATAGTCAAAACAATAGACATGTCTTGTTGCTTGGGCGCCTCTTCTCTAGTGCCGTATGTATTTTCTTGTTTGTCATGTTCCTTCTGTCAGAAGGAAACTCTGGTCAGTATGGGCCTACAGGAAAAACTGCCCTCTGTGGTACTTCAGGCTGACAGTCTTCTGTTTCCACGGCCATACCCTCCATGATTTCTATTTATAGCGTGAGTCGAGGTTTCAACTACCAGTTCTTTCTTTCATTAACTGACTTCTCCTCGGGATCGGGACGGGGCTCAACGCCTAGGAGGCGGCTACATGTTGCTCTCGGATTTGACGCTGAATAAGCACATGATTGTGGGGTCCTCAAAAGCGGTTTGGATCCACAGCGCTTTTGAGCCCACAATTCACCACCTTCCACCATGTAGCTCTTCCGCTATACCATGGTTTCAATTGCGGGACCGCTCAAGAATTTTATCGTTCAAGCATGTTGTGTCCCTGCAATGAAGCATGGTCGTCGATCTGGTCGCAATCTACGACCTAAGCACCCTGCTATTTTAGTGCCCTCATTAAAGATTACTCGCCTGCCAACTATAAAATCCTTCAAACCGCGTTTAGAGATGGCGTTAATTTTGGCACTGAACAAGAACACTTCTCGGAGGATGATCTCCCGAAGCTGATGTGGCGGCCTAACGTCACTATGTTGACATGTCGTGGACAGAGGGGTGACACGTGTCGCTCGAAAATAGGCCAATGGCATGTCCAAAAATGCTTGAAATGACTGTCATGTGTCAGCGCTAGATGGATGCCACATGTCTTTGGCGCTTTGTAGTTCGGGGGGGGTCTGTATATAGAGTTTTCATAACTCACGGAGTAGTACGGGCTCGGGTGACATGGTGGCCTAAAATGAATGTTGAAGCTTGGAAATGAACTGCGACCGTCGATTTGAGGAGAACACATGGTAGAGATCCGTGAACTCCGGGAGAAAAGTAATCTGAAGGAAATCGGGAGTGGAGAAGCCGAAAATCTCGAAGGCCGAAGTCCCGAAGTAAATCATGATCGTCTGATCTGGAGGGACACACGACAGAGATTCGCGCACTCTGGGAGAAAAGAAGGAGCGGGGAAGCCGGAACTCCTGAAGCTCGAAGTGCCGAAGTGAATCTTGGTCGTCCTCTCTAGAGGACGCGTGGCGTCTGAATGGCAACTCCGGGAGAAAGTACTCTGGAGGAAAATGAGAGGGGAAGTCCCGAAAGGCAAAAGTCCCAAAGTCCCGAAGTAAATCATGACCGTTTGATCTGGAGGGACACACGATAGAGATCCGTGCACTCCAGGAGAAAAGTACTCCGGAGGAAATCGGGAGTAGAGAAGTTGAAACTCCCGAAGCATGAACTCCTGAAGTAAATCCTGACTGTCCGTTCTGGAGGACGCGCGACGCTTGATCTGCAACTTCGAGGCTTTCATTTGGTCATTAAACCTCGTGCAACTTTGACATTCTGAATGCATGAGAGCCGTTATTCTGAACTGCTCCTGGGATCTCTGCCGTTGAAAAATAAATGCGCCCGCTGCTTGTATTTCAAGCCCGAAATACACTGCTTTTGAGTCTTGCGCTTGGACGTTTCCTGTGCAACAAAGGAGTCGGTCATCCTGCGACCCTTGACAACTTTATGTGATAACAGAGTGCTTCACTAGGTGTCCCAAGGATTGAGCGCCATGACTGTTCCTGGAAGGATTGCTAGGGGAGCTTGGAGGTGAGCTCTTAGAAGAAGTCCAACCAGGGAAAGATTTTGGGGCATAAACCAGAGAGCGCCCTCGCCTATCAAAAAAATTCAATCTTACAACCCCAACCAATCGAGTTGTATTTGCTATCCTGTTGGTGATCCTTGTTCGAGTTGCATAAAGGAGATCTGGAGCGCTTCCCATGATAATTCAACTTATCATTGCCTGTGATCGAGGAGAGAGGTCGTCCTACTGGAATGTAAGATCCCTTGCCTCGCTTAGAGAGGCCTCATTGTCGCTGCATATTGAACGCAAGCGTGATGGACTCCCTGTAATGAAATGCCCAGACCCATTGTTTTATTCTTCTGCAAAGGTGCACCAGGTAGAAACCATAAACAGAATAGCGTTGCCCTTGAGCCCTTATCTTCCTTAGTTTACCTCTCCGCGTTTGTATCATGGCCATTAATGGCTCATTAAACACCAGACACCAGAAGTTAAGAATACCAACCTCCATTGTGCAGACCCGCAACATACCCCTGGAGTTAAATCTTGTCGAGTACGAAATGCCTTGGATGATTAGATGTTGCAACCTCTGGAAAATTCCACCTGCGTCGTTGGCTCGAGGTTCGGTGAGCCAGGTGTCAGGGATATTCAATGCATGGTGGATTATCATGTGTGTTATGCACTGTATGGCACCCCATCCAGGGGTGCTTCTCAAGAAATTTGATTATGATGTTAAAGATATGAGGGTTACTTTTATAGGGTGACTAATATCTTTAGTTAAGTAATTTTATTCTTTTTGATGTGATGAGGAAAAAATGGTTTCTATGTCACATCAGTTCTATCTTTATAGAACATGTTAGAGAATGGGAAAATAGCACGAATAACTAGTAACCCTACCTTTAGAGCTTTCTAATTACTTAAAATGATTTAAAAAAAACTACCACAAACTATTTCTATGAGGAATGATATACTTGACATTTTTAAGGAATGGAAAAAAATGAATCAAATCAGTACCATAAATAATTATAATTATAAAATGGAAATTTTGACTACTCTTATGATAGATGTCCCCAAATATAGTGACGGATAGAAGCCTAACAATAACAATGTTGTTGCAACTACTTGGTTGGACATTATGGAAAAGTCATATATATTGAATGAACACCAATAAAAATAAGGTGCAAAGTGAAAGGCTACAAGCTCATGACAACCACAATTGCAAAAGAAAAAAAGTTTGGTCATAAGTAGCACCTAATAAGAAACCTTTTTAAAAAGAATTATTTTCTTTTAAAATAAAGTTTGTGTAAACAATTCACACAATTTTCCTAATAAAAGCAACATGGCTATAAAATGCTTCCACTATTAAGGAAATGATCTTACACAGGATTATTTCAAAGTTCAACATAAAATCCCGAAAGAAGAAAGAAAAAGAGGGTAACCATGTATTATAAAGAAAAGGTTTAAAAATAAAATAATCATTCAAAAATGTTTGTAAAATCTTATTAGAAAAATTTGGTAAATTAATTTTTTTTTTTATAGGAACAAATGATTTTAGGGTTTTGGGAAGAGTGGGTTTATTAAGGTCCACTAAATGTTAATTGGTAGAAAAAATAAAAGAGTGTTTTTTTTTCCTCAAAGGGGAAATAAAAGGGATGCCCAAACACCACCTATCAAAATCAAGGATATTTAAGCAGAAGATATCTCTAAATAACCCCTTTACATAGGGGTTGTCTTAAGGATATTTAGAAATTATCTCTTATAAATAAGAATGTTGAATAACATCTTCACTTCATCCCCTCATCCTTAACTTATAAGTAACACAAGAACCTCATCTGAGATCCCTATGGACAAGTTCTCATGATTCACTATACATATTTGAGTCCTAAATCCCATCAGAAATAAGTAACACAAGAACCTCATCTAAGATCCCCATGGACAATTCCTCGTGATTAACTATACAAACCTTAAATCCCATAAAAAATAAGTAACACAAAAACCTCATCTGAGATCCCCATGGACAAGTCCCCATCATTAACTATACATATTTGAGTCTTAAATCCCATCAAATATTTTTGACCAGTATAAAAGTATAAAGTATGAACACACTTTCTTCCTATCATATCTTACATTAAAGCATAATCAATTTTCTATTTTTAATATATAAAACTTAATGAACCTAAAATGCTAGAAGAAACATCAACATGGGTGTGATTTGTTCAAATATAAAGATTTATATGGCAGCATTCAAATGAGACAGTGACATCAACATGTGTGTGATTTGTTTGTTCCAATATAAGGATCTATATGGAAGCATTGAAAAATGAGACAGTATTAAACCAAAAAATTAGGAATCCAAATTTGCTTAATACTAGTCATTTAAAAGTTAAAATTAATGAATTATCTTTTCAAATTAGCATAAGATGACACTATCTAACGAATTATCTTTTCACATTTTTTCAAATTAGAATAAAACGACAAAGATAATGGCATCAAAATCTCACTTGCTCTCTTGTGAATTTCTCTGCTCAATCAAAGGCCAAATAAACGTGAGGAGTCTTCCCCATAACAAGCCGAGCTAGAGAAATAGGGTTCACAACTGTAGAAAGACCAGAAACTGCTCCACAACATTTTTTTGAACCCTCCATGATGGATGCCTCCATTTCAATTGTGCCTTCCTCTATTAGGACTGACCCTCTCCCGGCATTGAAAGATGGATTGTTCTCAAGTTCATGCACCTGCAAAGCCAAAATGTATACCAACAATCCAATTAAAAACTATGAAGAATGACATAACTCCAAAAGTATTTTTTGCAGAACGACATCATACAAGTTTTCCTAATATTGCAATAGGAACTTAATGAGCCATCCCATACCAATAGATAGCATTGTAACTTGTAAATGCTTTCTAGGACGTTACCTTCAAATAGAGCAATTTGCATATCTCATTGCATAAAACAATTTTCTTTAAACAATGTTAATATTATTTTATGAATACAAAGAGAAGTATTTGTATCCTTCAAATAATTTGAAAACATAATAGAAATTTTTTATTTTTACACAAAAAGAAGGAAAAAAAGAGTTTTACACAGAGAAATCTAAAATGAAAACTTAGACTACAAGTCACAAATGACCACCTTGGAAAAATACAAAGTTCAAGAAGCTGAGTCTCAGGGGCGTCATGAGTTAATGTACAAATTATCATCTACGGGGATTAGTTACATATCATATGTATATTGTTTGCAGAGTTTGCTGAAATAATGAGAATGAAGTTGGAAAGTCATAGAGAACATACAAAAGGGTAAATGTAGTGATATGAGAAACAGACTATAACTTATTGATAGGTTATTGAGGAAGAATTTTATTAAGAAAGCTTCTTCCAGAGTTTACGGATTGATGAAGAATCAGATCTTGCTGACCATTAAACCAAAAGTTTTGATAAACCACAACATAGCATCTCATTGTTTGAATATTTATTTCCAGTGATTTACTCACATGAATCTTCTCTTGATGGTAGGAATACTCATATTATTAATAGACCTTTCCTATTAACCCTCTTATTGTTTCCAACAACATAGCATCTCATTGTTTAAATATTTATTTCCAGCGATTTACTCACATGAATCTTCTCCTTGATGGTAGGAATACTCATATTATTAATAGACCTTTCCTACTAACCCTCTTATTCTTTCAATTAGCTTTGTTGAACCCTTTTAAAGTTGGTGATTTGAAAAATTCCATTCTTTCAATTGGCTCTGGTGAACCTTTTAAAAGTGGTTGATTTGGGGAATCACAGGGGTGATGATGGAGATCATTACCAGAAAAATCATAAATGAATAGACTACAATTGGAAGTTATAACTAAAATATTATAATTGAAAAAATTGCTACGCTGCGGGGAGCGAGCCCTTGCCCTGCCCTGCCCTGGCTCTTGAAGCGCACTCCCAAAGGGACCGTTCAGGAAACACCCTTGGGAGCACGCTTCCTAAACGCTCCCTTCTGTGAGCGTTTTCCAAGAGCGTGCTCTCTTTATAATTTATGCGCCTCTTCTAGGAGCAAAAACAAACGCTCCTTCAATTTTCCTCTTTGTGGATATTTGGGAATCAAGACAAGGTTTCAAATGGTTTTAAAAAACATGGCTATGGTTTGGTGCGATTAAAATACTCATTCACTCCATTTTTCTCTCATTTTATTTCTCATTTCACTCATTTTTGTTAGGAGGATTTTGAGTGGGCTTCTTGCTAGTTCTTGAGGAGATTAAAGGGAGATTGAAAGTTGTTATAGAGAGATTGGAGGGCTTGGAAGGCATATTGAAGGTTGTCATAGGGAGATTGGAGAACTTGGAAGGAAGATTAATGGTTGTCATTTGTGAGGGCTTGGAAGGGAGATTGAAGACTACCATAGTCATATTCAACCACCATTGGAGAGCTAAAGAACTAGGTTCTTAAGCCCATTCTTGTTTTTTTTTTTTTTTAATTTTTGTTTTTT
>SNQJ01S0283560.1:0-11084 GCA_010110895.2 Picea sitchensis | reverse complement strand
GATTGAATTTTCATTAGAAGTTAGGTGCCTAATCCTGCATATATAGTGCATGTGCTTCGTAAGCCTACGAACCTCGGATTGACAAATTAAATGGTTGGGCAATTACTACGACGGAATTAAACGACAATATTTTCGCTCAAAAAGGTGCACAGTTGGGTCAGCTAAGTAGGAGAATGCATCAACAAAATTTCCTATCTCAAAGTTGAAATAAACCAATAAAGAAAGCAAGGGAAGGAGCAGAGAAGCCCAAGAAAAGACCTTTGCAATGATGTACTTGTGGAGAGCCACACCTATTGAGGGATTTCCCCCATAGGATTCACGACAAAAGAAAGGTATATAATGTGCAGGAGGAAACTGCGGTCAATGATGTGGCTAGAAGTGTACCAAGGATTTACACAGTTGTAGAGAATCAACAAGTGGACCACCAAGCCTCTATGGTGGAATTGGATGGTATTATTACTGAGCAACCAAACTATGTTTTAATTGACCCAGGATATAATCTTAGTTATGTTATCCTTGAGTGGTTGAGGGATGCTCATTACAGAGGAAGAATCATGCTAAAGAATGGCTAGTTCAGATAGTTGTTGGAACAAAGAGGAAAGTGGTTGAGGTAATTAAATCTTGTCCAATTAAGTTGGATGGAATGCATACCCAAGTAGTTTTGAATATCCTACCTCTAGGCTCATATGATGTATTGTTGGGCATGGATTGGTTAGCTTCCCATAAGGAAAGTTATTATTTTATGAGAAAACTTTGGAATGTAAGGATGAGAAAGGTAATGAAAGGATTTTGCAAGGTATATGAAAGTCAGCTTCCATAAGGAAAATATTGGTGTTGCAACTTAAGAAGTTTAGCATAAATGGGTGTCCCTTGTATGTTATACAAGTGTTGAAATCGACAGAAAGCATGGAGTTGAAAGTTGAATATCATTCAGTGCTAAGGGAGTTCAAAGATGTATTTCCAAAATAAGTGCCTAGATTACCTCCTAAAAGATATTCAATAGACCTAGTACCTTGGACAATACCCGCATAAAGAGTGCCTTATAGGATGAGCACACAAAAGTTGATAGAGTTGAAGGTGCAGCTAAAGGAAATGTTGCATAAAGGTTACATCATGCCAAGTGTATCCCCATGGGGAGCACCAACCATGTCTGTAAGGAAGAAGGATGGCAGCTTGAGACTGTGTATTAATTACATGCAGTTTAACAACATGACCATTAAGAACAAATACCCTTTTCCTAGGATAGACAACCTTTTTTATCAACTCAAAGGAGTTGCAGTATTCTCAAAGATAGATTTGAGGTTGGGATATCACCAAGTCAGAATCAAGGATGAGGACATCCACAAGACAACCTTTAGGACAAGGTATGGGAACTATGAGTTTGTTGTGATACCTTTTGAACTTACGAATGCACCATCTACATTCATGTGTTTGATGAATAGTGTGCTCATTAAGTACTTAGACAAGTTTGTCTTAGTGTTTGTGGATGAAATTTTGGTGTATTCCAAGAATTGAGAGAAACAAGAAGAACACCTCGGAATGGTGTTACAAGTGTTAAGAGAACACCAGTTGTATGCCAAGTTCAACAAGTGTGATTTCTATAATAAGGAAATCCAGTATCTAGGCCATGTAAGCTCAGCTGAAGGAGTGGTAGTAGACCTCGAAAATATCAAGGCGATCATGGATTGGCCTGCCCCCAAAAAATGTGACAGAAGTGAGATCCTTAATGGGGTTGGTTGGATATTATAGGAGGTTCATAAAGGGATTTTCCAATTTTGGTAATCCTATTACTTCATTGCAAAGGAAAGGAAAGAAGTCCATCTGGTCACCAGAGTGTGAAGCTAGTTTCTAGTAGTTGAAGCATCTATTAACTGATGTACATGTTCTAAGGATTGCGAATCCAGAAAAGGATTTATTGTTCTGGCAATGCTTGCAAAGAAGGACTCGGTGGAGTTCTGATGCAATAAGGACAAGTGATTTGTTACAAGTCACGGGAATTAAATGAACATGAGTAGAAGTATGTTACCCACGATCTGGAGCTTGCAGCGATTGTACATGCATTGAATATGTGGAGGCAGTACTTGCTCGGGAGGAGATTTATCCGCATGACCGATCATTGCAATCTGAAGTATTTATTTCACTAGTTGAGGTTGAATACTAGACAAGCCTGGTGGATGGCATTAATCAGTGAGTTTGATTTCAAAATCAAACACATAAAAGGGAATAAGAAAAAAGTAGCAAACGCGCTCAGCTAAAGTGTTCAGACAAATCACTTAGCAGCGACAAGTGTAGAAGAGTCTGACATCCAACAGAGGATTAAAATCCTCTTGCAGGAAGATGAGTTCTTCAACCAAGTGAAAGAAATGCTACAATAGGAACTTAGAGAAAAGAGGTATAAAGGATATCAACTTGGGTTTGATAGCCTATTGTCATATAACAATCGGTTGTACTTACCTAATTAAGTGGGTTTGAGGCACTTGATTTTGGATGAATTCCATAGGAGATAATATGTAGGTAACCCTGGTTACTAGAAAATGATGACAATGGTTAAACAATTGTATTATTGGTTGGGAATGAAGAAAGACATTGCAAAATATATTACGAAGTGTTTAGAGTGCCAACAGGTACAAGTTGGGCATCAACATCCCGTTGGACTATTGCAGCCCTTATTGATTCCAGACTGGAAGTGGGAGAAGATTTCCATGGATTTTATCACAAGTCTACCTAAGACAACCAAACAACATGATGTTATCATGGTTGTGGTGGACAAGTTTAGAAAGGTAGCTTATTTATTCCTATAAAATATGATTTCAATGTTATAGGCATTGCCAATTTTTTTATGAAAGAAATATTCAAATTGCATCATTTTCCCAAAACCATAATCTCAAACAAAGATGCTAAGTTCACTTATAATTTCTCAAAAGGCTTGTTTATAGGCTTGGAAATGCAACTGTCACTTAGCACGGCCTACCATCCTCAAACAGATGGTCAAAATGAAAGGGTGAACAGAGTTTTAGAAGGCATGGTAAGGATGCATGTTATGTACCAACTCAAGAAATGGGAAGAGTATCTACCATTGGTATAATTTGCATATAACAATGGTTACCAAGAATCATTGAATATGAGCTCATTTCAGGGTTTGTATGGTAGAAAGTGTAGATTTTTTATTAGTTGGGACAATCCAATGGATAAAATTACACTTTGACCAAAATTTTTGAAGGATATGGAGCAGGCTATGGTCAAGATAAGACAAAACCTTAAGGTTTCTGGGGATAGAAAAAAGAGCTATGTTGGTAGAAAAAGAACCCACACATAATTTAAAGTGGGAGACCATGTGTACCTCTGAGTAAAACCAAAAAGAATTTCACCGAGGATAGAGATGTGTGATATGTTGGTTGCTCGATAATGTGGACCGTTTGAAATCTTAGAGAGAATAGGACTAGTAGCATATAGACTTACCTTACCACCTATTGTTAGAGCTCGTAATAAATTCCATGTGTCTTTCTTAAAGAAATATGTGCATGATTCTAATCATGTTATCGATTGGACTGTAATACAGGTGGAACCAGAAGGAGAATTATAGCCAGAACCTCAATGCATCATCGACAAGAAAGAAACAATGCTCCAAAATCAATCCATCATGCAGGTCAAGGTGCAATGGAAGCAATTTGGAGTTGATGAAGCTACATGGGAGATGGAAGATGCCATGAAATAGACATACCCATTTTGTTTTATTTTATAATTGTATATATAAGATGTTTTAAACACCGAGGATGATGTTTCTCTATATTGGAGGGGAATGTAACACCTCATTTTCCCCCGTGATTGTAATAATGTTAATATTACGTGATTGTGTTGTGAAACATGTGACTATGTTTAATTTAATAAAAACATGAAACCATTGAATGAGAAGGAAAAAACTTGACAGTATTGGCCATGATACACCAGAGGAAATTGACGAGGCAGGGGAAATTGAATGGTTGATTTCGAAGGAAGTTGAAGTGCATTTGTGAATAAAATAGGAAGCTTGTCTAGCAAGCTTACTTATGCTTGTTAAGCATAACCTCACATCTTCAGTGTACTAGACATGTGCAGATCCACGTGACCAATAAAAGGAGTCACAAGGGTGGTTGGAAAAGTTATTGAATGTTGGTAGTTGACTCTTGAAGAAGGCAAGGGCCAATTAAAATGACCTTACAGGAGGGCTCTGCGGATCTGCTTCTTCAAAAATAAGAACCACGGATTGCAGGTGGAATGTATAGGAAGCTATTATTTTCTCGAGGGGATAGGAAAGAAGAATAGAATTCACACAAGGGTGCGCATAACAGGACACAAGAGACATAGATGCTCAGACAATAGAACAAGCAGAACCAAGAAGTGTAGAGAACGGGTGGGATGAAAAACATTGCACACAAAAATGTTCAAAGATATTGATTGAAGAGAGAAAGGAGAAGAAGAATAGCTTTCTTGAATAAAATAGGAAGCTTTCCTAAAATTTTAATGATCACCCTGAATAGAGAAGACCTGGATTCTGAAATGGATCAATAGTGGGATACAACTTGGTGCTTACTGGACAAAAACCAACACTGGTAAGGGGATATCATAAAGGGACTATTTAGCAGAGAAGGAACTCCCTTGCGCAAAGGAAATCTAGTTGAGAAACCACCTAATAAACATGTAGCTACCCCAAGCTCAGTGGGAGGTGGGTAGCTTTTGTTGTGTCAGAGGAGGAAGGAGAGTAACCTTCCTGGATAATCACAAGTTATGGACCTAGCTGAGTCAATATTCCCTGGTGGTATCATGGCTTGGCACGGGGGTGGAATATTGTAGGAAGGCACTCTACAGTAAGGCCTAAGCTTGGGAGGAAAGGTGTTGTCTCTCAGTCAATTGATATTGGAGAAAATTTCCTTATCGGATAAGTATTTGACTTAACTTGTTAGAATTTGAACATGAAAGATATGTGAATGTAAAAGTCTGGTATTATGGGAAATATAAATGCTTACACTGATTATGCAGAATTCCTGAGAATTTAATTATGTTACTATGTCACTAGAATTTTGTATCTAATTGTAAAACTGGAAGAGAGTAGATTGTTGTATCCATGAAGACCTTGAGTATTTAGACGAAAGTTTCTATGATATGTAGACAAACATCATTTTTCTAATGATGGGGTGACCAGTAACCCGGGGAAATCCTTTGTGAGGAATGGAAGACCATGAACCCTAAGAAAAAAACCCAATTTGTCATAAAGTTCATAGAATCTCATGTATTCATCAGGTCCAGAGGTCGACAATGGCCAGAGAGTGTTTATAGACCTTAGAACACCTAGATGGAGCCTAGTGAAACCCAGAAAACAACTAAGTCCCAATCCATGGGCTAGTTAGTCGAGAAATTATGAAAAGAATCGGAAGGGTTTTCGACCGTCAATTCGATGGGATGAGTGAATATCAGCGCTTCGTTGACGAAGTTCGATCGATGGGAAAAGAACGAGATTTATAACTTGTAAAATTCCAGTGACGATGATAAAGTTAGGATATAAAACGACAGTCGTTGAATCGATCAAAGATGGCACGGAGAGATCTACGTCATCGATGCTACATGTATCATCGTCGGTGATCGAATGTGGGAAAGGAAAATATCTCTAGAGAAATGTCGAGGATGTAGTGGCATACGGATTAATGAGGACCTTCGATCTGTGTCATGTGAACATATTCTTTGTCGTTGATATTTAGAAGATCACACTTAGATTAAGAACGAGGACAGGGAAGTTCTGATGATGTGGCCTGCCTACTCAACAGTCTGTGTGTAAAGGAGGTAATATATCCTACTAGAAGATTGATCAATGGGATTAATGTGGGTCCCACTAGGCGAGGAGGTTCATTGATCCATTATTTTAAGTGATAGTCGTCAGATCTAAGGGCCATTGGTTTTGGACCGTTGATGCCCGAGGCATCGTCGTCAGAGGTAGAGGAATGGTAAGTGGAATGTCGTCTTTGGAGTGTCGACAACAAACTAGGTTGTAGAATGTTGATATCCATTAATCTCGTCGGAGAGGAGGCCATTATATCTGGACCATTGATTCCTATGCATTTTCAATGGGGTTTAGGCATTAAACATGTAGGGTGATGGTTTAACCTCAATCGTTTGGTCATTGTAGGTTCTCCCTGATTCATTTAAAGAGTGTAAAGGAAGGGACAAGCATTAACTTGTAGGAAAGATAGGATCGCTGACTCACCCAGGATTGTAGGATGAGGGGTCTAAGGATAGTTGGATCTAGTAAAGGGTCGATAAATGTCTCATTGTCGGGACAATCTAAATGTGTAGTGGGCACCTCGCCAAAGTGAAATTTGGTGGCAACTATAGGCTTATGTGGAAAAAATATCCACTATGGAAAGTTGAGGCAGGTGCCACATCGGTGCCACGGTGTTTCCGTGATAGAGGACATGGGGGACTGAGTGTCACATGGATTCCACATGGAAGTAAGATAGATTTTGACCATGAGAGCCTGGGAAATTTAGAAGACCATAACTTTTTATCCCTAGCTCGAAATTGAGAATGATTTCATTCGCTGGAAATCTCTTGACGAGTAGAAAACGATGTTGCCCTCAAGTAAAGGAATTGAGGTAGTTGAATAAATATGAAATCTTAATGTCTCACTCCTTAAAATTTTACTTAGGGGGTTGGGTGTGTTACACTCCCCACAACAGCTCAACTCATCCCAAAAAATCAAAAGTCGGCCCTCATAGGAAATGGGTGTAGACACCAAGAAAATCGACATCCAATTGCAATGATACGACCCAGTAGGAAGAATATAAGTCCCAACAGGTAGGAAATAGGCCCCAACAAGGTTAAATCGACCCAGATCTGAAGAAACTCGCTCAACAATCAAGATATTTGCTCTAGGAAATGGAATCATCCCCACAACAAGCTAACTTAACCTTCCTCTAAAGAAATTGGCCCAATGATGAAGGAATCGTCCCCTCCTCCAAGAAATGTAAGATTCCCACAAAGAAATCACCCCCCAAATAGAGAAAATGATACCCATAGTAACAAAAACGGGGCCACTATATAAACTCACTCTCCTCAAGCCAAGTCAACCACTACATAAGAAAAACTCAGCCACCAAACATAGAATTCAACCACACACAGTAAAACTCAGCCACCAAAAGATAAACTCTACCACAAATGAAACACATTGAAAAGATCTAAATTATCTTCTCTCCTCGACCAGCTAGGGTGGTGGTATCACCACTGAAACGAATCTTCCAGTCTCTCTAGGATTTTTTGTCCCAAGAGCCAAAGCCGCAATAGCTCTCTCAATTTCGTTTTAGAAAATAAAAAAATGCATAATGAGAGATGGCACCCTCATTCTCCTTTTATTTCCTCGTTGACCCTTTTTGGACCCTTTTATCCTTTGAATAAAGTAAAGTGACTTTATAAACTCAAGTCGCTTAAAAACCCCCCTTTTTAATTAATTACTCAATGTAACTTTTAAAAAGTTACTTTTTTTCCCCCATGACATTAAATAATGAATTAATCCCCTTTTTCCACTGCCTATAGCCTATGGGAATCACTAGGGTTGAGAGATCATTTGGAAAGGAACATTACACTCCTCCCTTCCCAAGATTGCTTGTCCTCAAGCAACTGCAAGTTAGGATGTTACAAGATCTAGTCACTTTCCCATGTGGCATTCTCTCCTAGTAAATCTCTCCATCTGATGATGTACTCTTGGATCACCCTGTTATGTAGTCTCCTCTCTCATACCTCCAAAATCTCCTCAGGAACCAACACTAACTGCCCCTCCTCATCCAATGGGGGTAACTCTACTGAAGAAGTGACTTGTTGTCCCAATGCCTTCTTGAGGCATGAAACATGAAACACATTATGAAACTTACTTCCTTATGGAAACTCTAGCTCATAAGCTACCTCACCAACTCTATGAATCACCTTGTAGGGGTCATAAAAGCATGGCTTAATATTTTTTGCACCACTTTTCTTCTGCAAAGACTGTCTATATGGTTGTAATATCAATAATACCAAGTCTCCCTCTTCAAAAGTGTGATCAACCCTGTGCCTGTATGCATAGATATTCTGTTGATTATGGGCCATCAATAAATTCTCCTTGAGAGTCTTGAGGATGTCTTGACTCTCTTGGATCCAATCCTTGGCTTTGGAAGATCAATTATCCACAAACCCCAAATCAACAAATGAAGTAGCAGCATATCCATATAATGCTCGGAATGGGGTCATGTCAATGGAAATATGATAAGTGGTATTATAACCACGTTCCCCCAAATGCAACCACTTAACCCATGTCTTTTGTTTCTCGGACACATAGTTACGTAAATACCCCTCAAGCCACTTGTTCACAATATTTTTCTAACCATCTATTTGTGGGTGGTAACTAGTGCTAGGAGTCAACTTTGTGTCATCCAACCTCAACATCTCCTGCTAAAATGCACTAAGGAACCTCTTATCTCTATCACTGGCAATGTACTTCGACAACCCATGGAGTTTGAATACCTCTCTGAAGAACAACTATGCTACATGTGTTGCCTTCTATTCTAAGGATATGGAAAATAAATGTGAAAACTTGGTCAATTGATTGATCACCACATATATGGAATCTTTTCCCTGTGGCTTAGGTAAACCTGTGATGAAGTCCATGGATACGCTTTCCCACTTATGCTTCGGAATGGGCAATAGTTGTAGTAACCCCACAAGATGATTCTACTCTAACTTGTTCTATTGACAAGTCATACACTCCCTCACATGTCTCAATAAATCATCTTTAATTCCCTTCCAAGTGAACCTCTCCCTCATCTTCTTGTAAGTTTTAAAGTGCCTAGGATTCCATATAAAGGGTGTATCAGGCATAGCCCTCATAATCGTCTCCTTCAATGTGGATTCTAGGAGTAAGTGTATGCAATATTTGTAGTAGATGATGTCATCCACCACTTTGTACATGTCATCTTGTATGTTGTGATCCATCAACTCACAAGAAAATTTGTTCTTGGAATACTCTACCAAGAGATGAGATTTCCAATCGGCCAAAATCTATGCAAGTGAACATAACTTTGGTTTCTTGGAGAGAGCATCAACAATCACATTATTCTTCCCTTTCACATACTCAATATCAAATTCATACGCTTGCAATTTGCTGACCCACTTTTGTTTCCTCTCATTTAATTCTTTCTACCCCGGGAAGTTTATCAAACTGGTGTGGTCTATCTTAACCACAAATTTTCCACCTACCAAGTATTGTATGAATTTCTCCAAGGCATGCATGATGGCGAGCATTTCCTTGTCATATATGGAGTAGAGTATCTTTGACTATGTGATTTTCCTGCTTTCGTATGCTATCGAATGTTCATTCTGCATCAGAACTGCTCCTATGGCCTCACCCGATTTACCACACTCAAGCACAAAGGGTTGAGTGAATGAGTGATGAGGGAATTTCCAAGAGACTAGCTAGATTCTTTCTATCTAAAAATGTTTTCTCTAAGGATGACAGGGTGAGGATGTGGGTAGGAAATTAAAGTATTTATGAAAATTTGTATAATCTAATTCAACAGTAAAGAGACAACAAAAAAAACCCTAATATATTTAAAGTCAACCCCAAATGCACTACTACAATGCAAGGTTGTAGCATCATTGCCTAGTGCATTTGTTTGCAAAAAAAAAATCAAATTTAGACAATGCAAACCACAATGCTACAAGGGTTGTCACGATTTGAGTCAACTCAACATTGTATTTTTTGATGTGCACTCTACAAGACATCATATTAGTGACAAATAATAAGATGCAAAAAACTTTATTGCATCGTGTTAGTGTTGTGTTGCATCCCATATTATTTCAAAAAAATATTAGAGAGTCACTTTTGCATCGTGTTTATGTCAAAAGCATTTATGAAGTGTTGTATTAGCATCATAGTCATGTGTCGATAAGGACATTGGTGTTTCATATTGGGTGTTGTACTATAATCTTTCTAACATCAAAATGCGAAAGATTTTAGTCATTTTTCATCTTATTTCAAATCGTATTACCATCATTTTACATCACTCTAGATTCTTGTTTGCATCGGTTTGCTTCATGTTTGTGTTATGGTTGTGTCGTGATTGCATTATGTTTTCATCTATTAGCAATGTGTTTGAGTCATGCTTGCATCGTGTTTGTGTCATGATTGCATTGTGTTTGTTTGCATAGGTTCATGCCATGTTTGCATTGATTTGTGTTTTCGTTGCATCATGTTTTCATCGATTAGTATCGTGATTGCATTGTGTTTGCATTGATTAGTGTTATGTTTTTGTCATGATTGTCCCACAAATAAGGGGGTCTCATACACCAATTTGGTGTGCTGGCTTGGTCGTGACCTTAAAAATAGATTATTATTATTATTGTTGTTGTTGTAATCTATTTTTTTTATTAATTTATTATTTTTTTAATTTAATTTTTCTTAATTATTCAATATTTTTTTGCAATTATTATGTTTATAATATGTAAATATTGATCGGAATGATTATAAATATAAGTCTATTTTACAATGTACTAATCATGAGAGAAAAACCATGTATATATAAACACAATATCCCTAACATTTAGTAAGTTTTACAACATGACAACAAAAAATCATGTATCCATTAATGAAATTTTATTGCACTAAAATTCAATTAATTTCACACCATGGAAGCAAAAAATCATGTATATATAAATACAAGGATGAAATTTTCAATTAAATTATAAAATAACCATGTAATTTTTTCTGCTTTTAAACAAGTGTACATTACCACCCTAGGAAAATGTCAACTATGTATGTAACATTAAAAGTCAATTTAATTTTTTTTCAGTTCCCTCCTCATTTTTTGAACTCTCCTCATCCTCACTCTATTAAAAACTTAATAAAAGAACATGATTTCATTAAAAAAAATAAATCTAGAATTTAAAGATGTAATAAAAAAACATACGACCCTAGGAAAATGTCAACTATGTATGTAACATTAAAAGTCAATTCAATTTTTTTTCAGTTCCCTCCTCATTTTTTGAACTCTCCTCGTCCTCACTCTATTAAAAACTTAATAAAAGAA
>SNQJ01S0283559.1:0-11029 GCA_010110895.2 Picea sitchensis | reverse complement strand
AGTGTATTTTATGGCGGCCATATCTTGCAAGTCTTGATCACCCAAGCATAGGTATGCCTGCCTTGGGTTTTGAAATATGTCATGATATTTGTTGGATGTTTGTGTGCAGCTTCTTTCAGGTTCTCTGCGTCTATACCCTTGCTTGAAAGTCTACAAAGCATTTCAGTTATCAATTCCTGTCTTCTAACTTCATACTTTGGGGGGGAATCTGTTACACATCAAAAATACTCACTTTGATAGTGTCGCAAGTGTCATCATTATAAAGGTCGCAAGTGTCGCATTTTTCTCACAAGGTCGCAAGTGTCACATGTTGCTCACAAGTGTCGCAGGTGTCAAAGAAAGCATGCTGCCATGATGCCTATGTCGTTCCTATAACGACATGGGAAGGACACTTGAAACACTTCAAACATTTGATTTGGAAGAGGAGAAATGAGTCAGCAGGCTCATGAACCTTTTTCCATCTGAAAGCACCTCAAAAATTAAGCTTTTGAAGGAGAGCGCTCCCCTATACCTCTTCTGGGAGCACCAACGCTCCCCCTTACACTGTCTGGGAGCGTTATAAATCTCCTATGGCCCTTTTGAGGGATCTCTATGGATTTTGAGAGCGTTGGTTCCCCCCTAAAGCCTACTAGGGAGCGCTACAACACTCTGATGGTCCTTTTGAGGGAGCGCTACCTATTCTGGGCAGTAGTTAAGTTGTTGAAATGAATAGGGGAAGGATATTTTCATTCTTGGAAGGCAGTTGGATTCAAATCCCTAGTCTAGCCATGATCTTAGGGCAGATCCTCAAATGAAGGAGGAAAATCCTCAACTTGCCCAAGGATATCTCAAGTTGTTGAGCCTCTCCAAGGCTATATAAGCAAGCATTCTAATGGTGAAAGAGGACTAGAAAAGGAGAATCACACCAAACTTATGATCTCATAAGTGGTGCTGGAACAGAGGAAGAATTGCTAGCATGAAACCTATGATCTCTTAGGAAACACACAGTCAGTCAAAGAAGAGTGATCAGTGAGGCTGCTATCATCCAGGTTGTGGATCTTTCGAGCAAGGGGTAGACAAGGAGGACTTGGCAGAGCTGCTGCAATCAATCCATGGTTGTAAGCAATGTTTTTTCCTCATTAATATAATTTTCTTGGCCTGTTTCTTTCTAATTCATGTTCAATCTCACATGAATTTGTCTCTTTAGTAGATAGATCTATTTTCAAGCTAATATCAATAGAGTAGGAAGTGGTCGTACTTTGTTAGTCTACATGGCTCATCGAGGAGCGAGAGATTGGAGCATAACTCGGAGCGTGCAGGGACAAACGCTGATAAAGAGGTACTTCTCTTCTCCTTCCTTCTCATGTATTCGTTTGTATAGATCTGAAAGGAAGTCAGTGTCCATGTTAATCACTTTCTGTCTTAGAGTTAAGAGTCTAGATCTTTGAGGAAATCTACCTGTCCACAGGGAGATTTTCCTACAACAACAACCTTGGAGTTGGTTTGCATGTCATATATGTCCACATAATTTGGTGTGAATACAACTTTCTTTCTGGTGTCAGAATTCGTCATCTGATACATGGAGAGAAGGTTAACATAAATACTGGGAACATGCAACACGTTCTCGAAGATTTCGTTGGTGAGTTCAATCCTTCCTTTGCCAGTGACTTCGAAAGAAGAGTTGTCCCCCATAAGAATAGGAGGACCTTTGCATCCATCCAAATAAGAATAGACTGCTTCTGAGGCAACCATGTGATGTGATTCTCCTGAATCTACGATCCAAGCATCGAGAGAGGAGTTGATTGCAATCAAGGCATGGCTAGAATTTCCTTTCTTGGAATTTGGATCTTCTGGTTTCTTCTTCTTTGCACCCTCAGGGATGCGATCTCCAAGGTTGTTTTTCTGAAGTATCTGAGACATCAGATCTATTTTTTTTTGCATGCATGTAGATTCTGAATGGAATCCTTTTTGAGAGTATGTGCATTTCTCTCCTTTTCTTCCCTTTTCTCCTTTGTATCCAGAGGCATCGGTGAAGGGTTTTGTGTACCCTTCCTTCTTCATATGTTTATGAGCTTTCCGCTTATCTTTATCTTTAGATTTTTTATATTTTTGTCTGCCATCATGCACAGTGAGTGCATGCGCCCTTGGGCCTTTGATTGTGCCCATGTTGATGAGCTTGGTTTCCTCTTGTGTCAGGGATTCGATAAAGTCCTCAAGAGAAGGCATCTTCTAGGTGGCTCTAGAGGTGAATCTGACAGTATGGAATGTGGATACGAATACATAGAATTCAGGACCAATATTGGAGAGAATGGTGAGAATCATTTGTTTCTCCTCCTTCGATTTATCAACCCTGCAAGCTTTGATTTGCGACACTAAATCCTTGAATTTTGTAAAGAAATCTTGGATATTCTCGAAGATTTTTGGATCCAATGTGAGAAGCTCCACCTATAGCATGTGTCCCCTCATATCATCCTATTTTCCAAATATCCCTTCCAATATGGTCCAAGCTTCATTGGAAGTCTTACAGGAAGATATATGAAAAAGGAGATCGGGAGAAATAAGACCGCAAATTGTTCCGAGTGCCTCATCCATGCGATTTAAGTACTTGGATTTTCCTATGGATGATGTCGGATTTGTATCTGTATTCATGGTTAACCTATACAACCCTCTGGATCGGAGATGTATGGCTATTTTCTCCTTCCATGCAAAATAGTTGTAAGGTGTAAAAATGAATTCCTTTTGGAATTCCATCTTTCTGTTGTCTTCAATCTTTTGTACCTGCAAAAACGTTTGGTGTAGATTTTTCTTAGCAGTCCGTCATCTCTGATACCATGTAAATGTGTTGACCTGCACATAAAATATCTATCTAAACAATGATACACACATTTGCAGAGAGAATTGGAAAAAGAAGAAGAAGGAGAGAAACAATGAAAAGAATTCTCATTAACCATTTTGAATAATGAATAATTTACACATGATATACTCTGTATAACTCAATGAGTTTGACTTGAGGTAAAATAAGTTGCCATAGTGGTGGTCTAGAGTGATCTGGACACACACCAGTAGTTACGGGAGTGAACTTCCACCTAGTTGAGTTAACTAGTCAACTAGTCTTCAGTTAACTGACTGAACAGAAAGTAGTGAGGAGTTAACTCAAGGAATCAAGGCTAATGCGCCATTCAGGTGATGATACCAAGGCAAGGTCGAATTAGCATGGTGATGATCCCAATGCAACATCTAAACTCAACTCAACTAGTCAAACTGAAGTGTGAACTGAAAGAGAATATTCTCTAGGTGGAATATTCTCTCATAAAATATAGGAGACTGGATAATGACTAATTATGACTAATAAACAAATAAAAACATTAGGAAAAATAAATCCTAGGTGTGTGTGAAGTAACTCCAACAAGGAGTACCCTTTTCCATTGATGTCAAAGGGGGAGAGATAAAGAGTAATGCATGGAGAGATAGAGAAATGTAGTCAGGGGGAGTAATGGTCACAAGAGGAACATGAGCATAAGCATTTCCATGCCTAAGTGTTTTCATAAATTCCAAAGGGGGAGATTGTTTGATTCAGATTATTTTCGGCACGAAATGAGAGCGGAGATATAATAAATAAATACACAGAGATATCATGGATATCCAATAATATAACAAAAATGTATCAAATATGAAACCATAAACACAGAGATACAGTAATACATGATTTCTATTAATGAAAGAAATGTATAGAGACTGTAAAAATACAAAGTGAAAGACTCGCTAGAATGGTGGCAGCTTATCTATGAGAAGAGATGTGACGGCTACTTGCATTCACAAGAAGATGATTACCATGAGGCTTTGAAGGTATTTTTACAATAAACAGGAATTGCAAAAACCCTAGACATCCAAAAACCTAACCCTAGGAGATGAAGCGCCAAAATTCATGTGGGCCCTGTTTGGGTAAGTTAGTACATCAACTTCTCGAGGTCGTAACTTTTGCATACGATCTCTATTTTAGGTGCATGATAGCTCGTTGGAAAGGTATCATCGAGGAGATTCATTTTGGGAGAAATATAGAAGGAAATTCCATATTTCTCCCTATTTTTCCAAAAACTTTGTTTAGGGCTTCAGCCCCAGAAGTTAAAAATTACTAAAAATAGTAAATTACCAAAATTGCCAGAAAACTGTTTTGAGCCAGTTGAAAAAGGTGGGTGGCCACCGATATTCACTTGGATCAATACTCCCTCCTTAGGAAGCAATGGTCTCCATTGCGTTGAGTGCCCGGGGGAGAGGAAAAAATGTTTGTTGAATCTGAATCATGGTGAGTTGCTTTCCTTGCTGGAGACGTCGCGCTGCTCAGTTTGTGGAAGTCTGTCATGAACTAGTTGAGGCTAAGGTTGTTCAACAAGTTTTTGTCCCTCGACCAAGTTTTGGAGAACCTTGGTCGTTTTTGACCAATTTTTGCAACTTCAACAGGCTGGTCGAAGACGAATCACCAGGCGAAGCCGAGATCACGGGATCTTGCCCCCTTTTTGCAGGAATTATGTGTTTAAGGTTTATGTAACAGGTATGGGATGTTATCCCATGGGATTTTACCCATGTTTAGGCCTTTTTGTAATGTATAAATAGATATCTAGGCAAAGTAAGAAGTACACTAGATCTAGTAGATATAAGGTGTTGTGTTAAGTGCAAGTGATTGTAAGAGGCTTTGTGCATATTGTATGTTGAGACTTGCAGATCTAAGTGAAAGTCATCTATAGGGCTTTGTGCATAGACTGTGTAAGGCTTTGTCCCTAGATATACTCGGGGAAGGAGGATCTGATGAGGTGTGCATAGATCTCCTATCCTATGCGGAGTTATTTTTTAGTCTCTGTGCATGTAAGAAGATTGATAAGAGATAATAAAGAAGATGAAGAGTTGGTGGACATATCCCCACACTGGGGGTGAACCATGTATATCCTGTGTTGTGATTTGTTTGTGTTATGTTGTTCACGTGTTTATGTTTTTATATGCTTGGTGCTATAATCTGTATGTATGTAGATGCATCTGATGTAGTATCTCATTTCTTAGTGATATGAATGAATGCTAGATCCGATCTACTTCTATGTGCGAAGTGCTTGGATGTGTTATATCTTGTTGAATACTGCATTGTTTTGTAATTAGAGGTTTACCTGTGATGTGAATGAGGGTTAAAGACTAATGAATGTTAACTGCTAAGTGATTGGTTAAGTATTGTGATCACAGATCTGTGTCCCAACTTAGTTGTATACACTTGAGTCCTGCAACCCCCCCTGCCTCTACCTTGGGTGAGACTTCATCTGCTTGGCAGGTGTTGTTGAAAGGGCTGGTAGTTAGGGTTTTGTTGGTGCGTTGAATCCTGGGTCTGCCCCTGTGCCAACAAATCATTCCGTTGGCGGAACATAAAAATGTGATTGCTGGGAACTAAAGAAAAGAGAAATCTCTGTGTGTAGATCTGTTTCTCTAGTGCATAGTATTCTACTTGACTTGTGAAGATCTGTGATAAGAAGGGAACCAGATCTGAAGAAAAAAGGTAAGATCTTAAAATCTTTGTGCCCTCACAAAGGTAAGATAAGTGGAAATTTTTATTTCAAAAGAATGGATCTAGGTATCTTTGATAGATTTTGTCCTAGTATGAAAACTAGGGCACAACTAGAAGAAAGAAGATATGATATGAATAGATCTGATAGAAATAATGAAAAATATGGTATTCCTATGCATAGAAAGAATTTTTGGACTGACAAGTGGATGCAGGATCCTAGAAAGAATTTGTTACAGATCCACCACTGTAATCCCAGTGCGCAGTATAGGAAAGGATGGGGATCGTTCAAGAGAAAGAGAGGATTGACTCTTTGTTATAGTTGTAGAAGACCGAGACATCTTGCTAAGGAATGCCCTGGTAAAGGTCCTATTTGTCTTTGTTGTAAATCTACTGAACATGAAGTTTTGGATTCCCCTAGAATGATCGCTAAAGTTGAAAAGATGAACATAAGATAATAAAACCTTGAGGAAGGCCAAGAGACTAAGAATATGCTAAAAAACCAGAAAGAATCAGAGGTTATATTACTACAAATGAAAGAAACACTAAATGATAATAGAGACACCAGTTTATCAGAGATATTTTAAAAGAGAAAAGTGCATAGAAACAAGAATAGGAGACTTCGACATAGACTATGTATTGGATGCAAAAACACAGGTGAACATTATGACATAAAGTACTTGGGAAATATTAGGAAAGCCTGTTATGGTTCCTTCATTGAGAGGAATAGTATTGTTTAAAGGGAAGATAATAACCCTACATGGAAGACTTGTCCATGTACCTATGAGTGCCCATGGAACATCGACAAAAGTCATGGAAGTGACCCAGAGGCTCCAACCAGTGTAGGATGAAGCTTGCACACTTTTTGAGGAGATTGAGGGACAAGGTGCATAGATAGAACAAGTGGTCACCTCACTTGAACAATGATTGGAAGGACCTATCACTGAGAAGCTCATTCAGGATTTCATTGAGTAGGAGGCTCTGGCGAAGCAGCAGGTCCAAGCAGCTCGAGCCAAGCTCGAGGCCTTCGAAGCAAATTTTCCCAGATCAAAGTGACTCAGAACGAGTCACAGGTGAGTGTTGGGGGCTTGTTGGCCCTTGACCAAGTTTTGGAGAACCTTGGTCATGTTTGATCACTTTTTGGGACTTCGACAGGCTGGTCAAAGACAAAGCGTCGGAAGAAACAGAGATCGCGATATCTCACCCCCTTTTTGTAGGATTTTTGGGTTTAGGGTTTATGTAATGGGTATGGGATGTCGGGCCATTGGTTTTTACCCATGTTTAGGCCTTTTTCTAATGTATAAATAGATATCTATGCAATATAAGAAGAACACTAGATCTAGTAGATCTAAGGTGTTGTGCTAAGTGCAAGTGATTGTAAGAGGATTTCTGCATATTGTATGTTGAGACTTGCAGAGCTAAGTGTAAGTCATTTGTAGGGCTTCATGCACATACTGTGTAAGGCTATGTGCCTAGATCTACTCAGGGAAGGAGGACCTGGTGAGGTGCACACAGATCCCATGTCTTACGCGGAGTTAGTTTTGAGGCTTTGTGCATGTAAGAATATTGAAAGAAGATAATAAAGAAGATGAAGAGTTGGTGGACGCAGCCCCATGTTGGGGGTGAACCATGTATATCATGTGTTGTGATTTCTTTGTGCTATGTTGTTCATGTGTATATGTATTTATATGCTTGGTGTTGTAATCTGTATGTATGTAGATGCATCTAATGTAGTAGCTTAGTGCTTAGTGATATGAATGAATGCTATATCCTATCTAATTCTATGTTTTAAGTGCTCAGATGTGTTAGATCTTGTTGAATACTACACTATTCTGTAATTAGGGGTTTACCTACGAAGTGAATCTGGGTTAAAGACTAATGAATGTTAACTGCTAAGTGCTTGGTTAAGTATTGTGATCATAGATCTGTGTCCCAGCTCGATTGTATACACTTGAGTCCTGCAACCCCCCCTGCCTCTACCTCGGGTGATACTTTATATGCTTCGCATATGTTGTCGAAAGGGACGATAGTTAGGGTTTTGTTTGTGCATTGTTGAAGTGTTGAACCTCGGGTCTACCCATGTGCCAACACAAGTCGAGCTACACGAGAGGACGGTGTGAAGAAGGAATCTTTGCACTTTGCTGCAACCTTGTCGACTTGCTTCTATTGGATAGAAGGTGCTTGGGGTGAGGATATAGTGGTTGCAGTGTCCTTATGTTCCCCTTTTGAACAAATTGTGAACAAGTTGAATTTTGTAGTATGAGATACTACCTTGCGGCATTGTTTAGGTGGAACAATAGTCATAACTACCTATGGTATTCTATAGAGATGACCCCCTATAGAAACAATGACATTGCGAGGTTGAGACTCATAAACAACATAGAATATCCACATATATGGCTAGCCCAAGAGAACATCATAGACATCTAGTGGGGAAACATCACATAATACCTCATCCTTGAAGGGTTGGATGTTGTATGACAATCGAAACTGTTGGCTGACACAAAGATCTCATCCTTGGCGAAGCCACCCGATGTTGTATGGCTATGGGTGTGGTGTTATCGACAATCCAAACTATTTGATGACCTCTGCTAAGATGAGGTTCTTCTGGCTTCCGCTATCAACAATAAAATGCAGCGTGGTCCCCTTCACCCACATCTGTGAATTAAAAAGGTTCTCCCCCTCTTCAGGATCTTTTGGTTCTTCTAGTTGAATTTCTTCGGTCACAACAATAGCAATGGGGTCTGCGTCAATGATCTGTCCTTTACCAGTATTTTGAGAATCAGATTTTGAATCAGGGTTCAACTCCTTGTCTTTGATCTCGACCACCAATGATTGTTTTGAGCGACATTCATTGGTGTTCTGCCAAGGGATTTTGTGGAAATCGCACCATTTTCCAGTGTCCTTATTTGTCTTCCCCTGACCCTTCTTTTCATGTGGCTTGGACTAGTTTTTGAGAGACTATTTGTTAGGGTCGTCTTTGTCATACTTTGGTTGTTGCGGATTTGCAGACCCAAACTCATGTTTGTTCTGGTGCTTAAATGTTTTCTTGATTTTACCATCATATCGAGAAGCAACCCTGAGTCAGGGATGATTTTAGGGGCTAAATTTAGCTCATGGGCTAATTTTCCATGGTTTTTCCAAAAACGAGATTCGCTATTTTAAAAATTATTCGCCCAAATTCTATATGATAAAATTATTTTACCTTAAAAATCGCCAAAATTTTATAAAAACTATATAAAATCCTTAGAAATTTGAATATTTTTACAAAAATATCGCCAATCATTTATAGTTGGCATATGAAGGATTAGTAAGATTCGTCAAGGTTTATACATTTTAAAATAAATTTCCATCCTTAAAATCATCCCTGCCCCGAGTGATGAGATGTCCAGAAAATCCAATTCAGTTTGGATGTATCTGTGTAGAGCCCCATGATTTTTCAGAACCAAATGTCATTCGGAGTATTTGATACCCAACTTGTTGCGTAAGTTTGGAAGGTATTCTTGAACTCTGGAACTGCTTGGCCCCTCTCTTGCCGCAGTGTGGTCCATCTCATGTACTGGTCCTCATAGATTCAAACAAGGTAGTACTGTTCCTTTACCGCATCCAAAAAAAAATACCAAGTGGGCTCGGCCCCATATATTCCATACTCCTTTGTGGAAATTTTCTCCCAGTAAGTTTCCCACCAATGTTTGATGTGGGGGAGAGCTTTAGGGAGTGTGAAGGTGATCCTTTCCCTATCGGAAAAATTATGAACAGAGAAATAACCTTCTAACATATTTAACCATTTGTCTAGGGCATCTGCATCTATCTGACCTTCAAATACGAGAATATTAAAATTAACCTGTACCTTGAAAGGAGAGGTTCTTCCAAAGTGGATGTTTGATGAAGATGCGCCTGTTTCTATCGACAGACGTTGAAGGATGTGGGAAAAATTCTCCATCATTTCGTCCCTCTGTCACGTGAGAGATTTCTCAAGCAACATATTTATAGGATCGTCTCCTCTGTCGTTTTTATTTTCTTCCGCCATGGAGGGTTTATTGGGCATGTGAGAGAGATTTCCTTCAAGAGAGACAAGATTGAGACCCAAATTTCTATACTCAGACCTCGTCGGGGACATGCACTGGAAAAAAAAATGATCAAGAGTAGCCTGCTCTTATACCATTGATCCAGATTATTTTCGGCATGGAATGAGAGAGGAGATATAATAAATAAATGTACCTAGATATCGCGGATATCCAGTAATATAACATAAATGTATCAGAGATGAAACCATAAACATAGAGATACATTAATACATGATTTATATTAATGAAATAAATATATAGAGACTATAAAAATATAGAGTGAAAGACTCGCTAGAATGGTAGCAGCTTATCTCTAAGAAGAGATGTGACAATTACTCGCATTCACAAGAAGATTATTACCATCAGGCTCTGAAGGCATTTTTACAATAAACAGGAATGCCAAAAACCTAACCCTAGGAGATGAAGCACCAAAAGTCATGTGGGCCCCGTTTGGGTAAATTAGTACATCAACTTCCCGGGGTCGTAACTTTTGCATACGATCTTCGTATTAGGCGCATGATAGCCTGTTGGAAAGGTATCGTCGAGGAGATTATTTTGGGGAGAAATATTGAAGGAAATTCCATAATTCTCCCCGTTTTCCCAAAAACGTCGTTTAGGGCCTCAAAATGGCCTCGGAAGTTAAAAAACTGCTAAAAATAGTAAATGACCAAAATTGCCAAAAAACTATTTTGGGCCAGTTGGAAAAGGAGGGTGACGACCGATACCCACCTGGATCATTGTTGGAAATGTTTTTGTTGGTTTTCATTGATTTCAACCCTTGGAAAGTGATATTGGAGAATGATTTCAACCTTAGAGATCGATGTCAATCCTTGAAGAATTTCGGTTGCATATTATGGTACCCCCGACGATGTGTTTTTGGTACCCAAAGTTGAATGAATAATATGGATATAAAGGAATATGTGAATGCATGAAATACAATCATATATGGATAGTACATGTCATGATGTTTTTGGTGATATGTGAAACTCCACGTGGTTCCTCACGGTTAAAGAGATATGGCCTTATAAAGTTGAAATCCCTAAAGAGTGGACAAGAAACCCCAAGTTTGTTATAAGTCTTGGTCAAATGGATAAAGTTGTTGTAAAATGAAAACCCTATAAGCTAAATTAAGGAGAGAAGTTACCTAACACAAGTATATAAGAAAAACAAGGAGTCATTCACAAGTACACTCACACACTTATTCATTACTTATCTTTATTATGATATAGTGATATTTTGCTAAGGTCGTAGCGTTATTTTCTAAGGTAGCAAAAAATGGTCGATGACGAAAATATCAGAGTTAGAGAAAAACCCTAGTTTCTGAGGTATATGCGAGTTGCAGTGTTAAGGTCCTAACCCGCACATGGGTAGATTATTGTATTCGGATGTAATAAAGGTCAATATTAATAAGACCTTTCAATAAAAGAGAATTAGGCGGATGTAA
>SNQJ01S0283557.1:0-10921 GCA_010110895.2 Picea sitchensis | reverse complement strand
ATACTAAAAACACAAGCCTAGTCATTGCGAGTCATACTAGAATTATATCACCAACCTCTGTTAGTCATGTTGGAGATAGGTCAACAACCTATGAAAGTCATGTTGAATACCAACAACCAGTCGTTGCAAGTCATGCTGAGGGAACAACTCTAGTCACTGCTAGTCACACTACACATACATCACCAACCTCTGCTAGTCATGTTGGGGATTCATTACCGACCTCTGTTATTCATGTTGGAGGTTCGTCAACAACCTCTGCAAGTCATGTTGAAACAAATTTACTAGCCTCTACAATTCATGATAGGAGCATGTCACCAGCCACTGCAAGTCATGTTGGGGGAATTCATACGATTGAGAAGACTTGACATATAGGATGTAAGCCCAAGTTCCTTTGTAGGCTTTGCAAAGGAGATCACCTTAATCATTTTTTCCTTGCTACTATGGTGGCATGAGAAGCACGGTCCTTATCTGGTGGCCCTTCGGGTTCTAAGTCGTCTTTGGTTTCCCAACCTTCTTTGATTGATACAACAATCGTACCGATGCAATATTCGGTCGACACCACTCTTGTTTTGGGGGGTGATGCATCTCTTGACCATGTTTTCTCGCTTCCTTTTCAACCAAAAGTTGAAGAAGTAGTTGTGTCGATGCAATCTTCATCGATCCCACTCTTCTCTTGGAGAGTGACAACTATGAGGAAGTAACATTTTTTATGCAATCTTCGGTCAATCCCCCTCTTCTTTTGGGGGGTGATGAGTCTTTCGACGATGTTCTTAGAATTTCTAGTTTTGTACCTTCTGCATGAGGGAGCATTCCACTTTCTTCGAGTACGCTCCCTCCAAGTCCTGCGATGGTTTCCTTTGATTGGGATGATCTTGTAGAGCCTCGACTTCCTTCTATGCAAGGATCCTCTGCAACTATTTTATCCTCCTCGACTTGGAAATTTTTGGGTTCTCCCAAGCTTGTGTCAGCTACCTATAAGTTGTTGACTTTCGACGAAAGTCTTGCATGGGAGCCCTGGCCTCCCCCATGATATTCTACTTAGAACAACATCCTGGAGTCTTAGTTAATCTCTCTTCCAACTTTCTAAAAAAGTGAAAATATTGTTGAGTGAACTTATCTCTTTCACACTCGTTAAATGGCTTTGAAAGGACATCTATTTGGTGTAATTTTAACCCTTTTTCAAACCAAGTGGACTAATTACAAAAAATGAATACTCTAGTCAACATTGACTAGAAGAGTTCTCCTAGGTATTGTTTTATACTTTTTCGGGCCAAGGGTACTAAATTTATGAAAAATGATATTCTTTGGAGTTGAGTTTTAATTGTGTTTAATCCTCCTGCTTGCAGTATTGAGCCTATTGTCAGTTCTCGCTTTCTCATTATAAGCCTATTACCTCAACAATTTGCATCACCAGCCAAGTAGAGCCTTGTTTATATCCTTTGCAACTTGACACCCTATACCCTAAGAGGAAACATTCCCCTAAGTGTCCATGCCTTGCATGCACTTCCTTGCATTGAGCATAGGTATGTTCCATTGTTTGGAGCTAGTTTCTGACTCACGACACTCATTTCCTCCTCTATATCATAACATTCATTTTCCTATGAAAAAACAAAAAAGTATGGGCGGGAAAGGAATATTTTCTTATGTTGGCAACAGTCGTGTCGCCTTTGAACATAACACAAAATTTTGAGTCCACTTTTCATCCAAAGTGTGGGTTTATCATGACCTTAGGAAGATGACCTCATTACTTAGATTTTACTCCTTTGACTAGTTATTCTTCCAGTCCCTATGGAGAGTTTGATTGGTGCCTCCTACATCACAAAGTTTCATCATGAAGTCTATGTTTCCAGAGTCCTCCATATGTCTCATGCTCTTGTTCAAAGGAAGTCTATAAGCCTATGTCGGCCATTCCTTAGAACTCTTGACTTTGCATGTTGACAATACCCTTAGTGTGTCTCAGAGTCACATGAATTTGTAGTCCTTCCATGCACCCTAGTCCTACTTTCATTATGGGTAGGTAACCTTGAACCCAACAATTGACATCTCCTTATTGGTTGTTGACTGGGGATTTTCCCTTGTATTCGACGTCAAGAAATATATTCACACATTGGGATTCATGCAGGTTCTAGGATTTCATTAGCCTCATTGGTGGTTTCCTCGCCTTTTTCAACAATTTTCCTTATAGGATGCTATTTAGAGGGTCTTTTCGTGCACTACTTGCATATGGTGCATGTGAAAGACGCACAGGGTCATTGGTTTGTCAACATCCTCTTTGTCTGAGTTCCTCCAAATCATCAACCTATTTATTTTTACCTTGTGCTGACTAATGAGAGATTCCTTAATTCTTTCCTTTCAGCAAGTCTCCTTCCATCGACTTCAGCTCATCTATTATTGAAACAAGGCCTAGAGTCCTATGAGTACCTAGAGGCTTGTAGTCATCAGTGGGAGGTTCTTCCACCATCGACAGTTGGGAATACATCTATGTCTCATGGTCGACGGATTATTCAAGTGTTCGACCTCAACACCTTTATTCACACTTGTAAGAATGTACTCGGTGCCTTGATACCTACTTTCATTATCAGTAGGTTGTCCCGCGTTTGTTAATAGTATACCTTAATGACTGGTAATCAATCGAAGTCTCATTGTGATCGACCTCAACTCCTCTATTCACATGATGTATACTTGCACCTTTGGTTGATCATGTAGAAGACATGAAGACATCAGTTTATAGTAGCATCTTTCCTAAGTTGTTTATATCATTCATTGGACGAGTACCTATATGACTTTAGTGATCATGTGAGATCAGATTGTACTCCATTGTATACAGATATCTTCATATTGATTTTGAGATTGGTTTCCACTAGGCTTTGTTCGTGACTATGACAGCCTATGGCATGTGTCTACTTTGTATTTCCTATTTATGTCCATGAACAACTATTTGGTATATTTCCACATGGATCTACAGTGTAATTCAAATTGGCATCCATGTATACAAAGTCATCATGAATTGTAATATTCTCATGAGCAACTAGTTCTTCTAGCTGAGTCTCTATTACTCCACTTCTGTGAATTATTATGTATTTCAGCCATCACAGAATCTCCTCTAACCTCACACATTAGGGGGCATCTGTTATAGCCAATTTTCCCTCACCCCATGCAGCTTGCTTGGATGGCCTTTACATTTCCCTATGCGGACTTGAAGTCCCCTTTTGTACTTCCCAGAGCCAAAAAATCATATTTTTCCACATATATGAACCCTACCAGTTAGACAACATGTGTGTATGCAAGTTGCACCACTACAGCCCGCAAACATCGATTTTGGTGCTCAAAATTAAAAATTGTGTCGGGTTTCCATGTCACATAACGAGATCTATGATTCTTGACCTACCATATACTGGAAACGTTTCAAATCTGCCCTTCGGTTCCATTCGAAGGCTATAAATTGATCCATATTCAAGCCATGGAAGAGGAGAGAATTAAAATTTTGAGAGAAAAGATACTCTGGAGAAATTTTCACTTCACATTGAGTCTACATCCCTTTGTCCTTTAAATTATTAACACATTGTTCAACCCCCAATCTCTTCCCTCTTTGATGGATAACCTCATTGTCTCCCATATATGAGCTTTCCTTTGGTGGAGAATTGAAGTGGTGGAGGCCTAGCTGGAAGGGACTTAGTTTATTGGTTCTGAGACATGTCGACACAGAATTTTGTCACTTGTATACTTTTGTTGATTATTTTAATAGAAATACTCTTTTCTCGTCCAATTGATATCTGGAAAATATTTGAATTATTATTCCATGGGCATATTTTTCATGTATGTTAATGGATTATGCTATTTTATATGCTAACATTATATATTATCACCATATTGTTGCATATCTTGGTTGTTGAGGACAAGTTGCAGGTATAAAGCTTTGATTTGTGTGCTCAACAGTGGTCTTCATCGAACGTTCGGACGAGGTAGGCTCTTTATCTTGTCTCGTTATCATTTTCATTTATACAACATACTTGGGATTAGAGTTGATTTCTGCAGTCTTTTCGTATATTGTGGTCTAGCCCATGCCATAGAGCGATTTTCCTTGTAACACGCTCTAAATGTAATAATCCAATATCTAGGGCTTAACAAAATCACAATGATTTTTATGACCCTAACATACTCAACAAATAAAACATTGTTATTCAACCAATCTCCTCTTTCAATTAGTAGGAATATGTTGTCTATTGCTAAATTGGTGAAGCCTCAGGGAACTGGATATGTGAAAAATCCACTTTCCATGTTGTAAGATTCAATGCCCATAAATCCTTGATTAGAGATATTTCTAGGATCTAACTATGGAGCTTTGAAGAGACCTTTTATATTTTTATGTTTCCCTCAACCGTAGAAATTTTGAACATGAGCTTGACCAATTCATTTTGTCATCAAACTCATCACTTCCATCGTAGTAGTCACAAATGGAATTATTTACCTTAGACATTAATTCACACAAGATAAGAATATTAGAAGATTTGTATGCCCTAATTTAATGTAGTAAAATTTTCCTTTTGATAGATTGATGTTCCCGGTTTTGCAGTTCTATCTACAAATTCTTAAAATTTGTCATTCAGTCACTAGAAAATGCCTTCGATCCATTAAATAGTTTGCAAGCTATTAGTCATGAATCGGGATTGTATATTTGGTTCATCCCATCTTCCATATCCTTCTCTTCCATAGGAATGAAATCCACAAATGCAACATCAACCTCAAATCATACATCACAAGAACTACTCAGGTGACTCATACACAATATCTCATCCATTATACCATAATAAAATATGAGAGAGTAGATATGCTTACACACACATAAAACTCTATTGAATAACTTAGTATTTATAATAGGTTATGACTCCATTATATAGAGTTCACACCATTATATAGAGTTCACAAGTTTTTTTCAAATATAACTTATTCCTAATATAGAAGGAGAGGTTGAGAGAATATCTCAAGTACACATCAAGCTAGGATTCTTAGTTGAACCAAATATATCAAATCCAACTAACTAACAACCTCCTAAAAAATATACTCAAAGAACTCACATAGCAATTGACTCTAACTCTCAATAATAAAAGACATTATCAAACATAATCTTCTTAGACATTATTACGACAAGTAGAAGTTGCACATTCCAACACAAGTGCCATAATGCAGATAATTAACATAGATTCTAGTCAATAATTCTAGTTAGTGGTGTTTTTTTATAAGAGTAGGATTTTTGTTTGCATACTCTTATCTAATCCCAAAGTCATTAATATTTCTTGTATATAAAAGAATAAAGTTCACTTCAAGGATAGAGAATGCAAACCCTCACGTCAAAGAAATTTATTGAATTTATATAGAAATATAGGTGATGGGTCTCAAGTGGGTCTCAATTTTTTTAAAACAGAAACAATCTTCCAAGATATCACTTTGCTGGTTGTACTTACCTACACCATTCTTCACAATTTTTATATCTTTATAGATGGCCAAAAGATATGATTCTTTGTACATGAACACTAGTAAAATTCGGTCATTTTCCAACGAGACTTTCAACATAATGTCGACGTAACGTTGTCTGGATACCGACAAAACTTGGCCGCTCCAAACATCGATTTTGGTACCATCTCACTTTCGATAGAATTGAAGTCATCTCACTTTTGACGTCTATGAGGGATACGTTTCGTCGAAGGCCCAATTCTACAGTGGCGAAAATTGTCATCCAATTATGACGTTTAAGTTATCGAAAGTCAGATGAACTAGAAACTATTCATTGACATTTCATTCATCAGTAGTCAAATGACCTAGAAACTATTCATCGAAGAAGTTTCTATATCAACCATGTTTTGGGGCATCAAAAGTCAGAAGACCTAGAAACTATTCATCGACTAAGTTTTTATAGCGGCCACGTTTTTAATCGTTGAGAGTGAGATGACCTAGAAACTATTCATCGACGAAGTGTCTATATCGACCACGTTTTTAATTTTTGGGAGTGAGATGATGGGGCGTCGGAAGATAGACACAACGTAAGTGTTTTAAATATATATATATATATATATAAATTGGAATTGATATCGAATAACCCCTTCACTATAACAGTAGAAAATGTTTTCCCTCAGAAGATATAGACACAAATGCAACCCCGCTGCAAGAGAAACGTGGGCCCTGCACTTGGCCAACTTTTATCTTATAACGTATTTACTTTAAAATAGTTTGTCTTCATAAATGTTACTTGGGCTATATGCTTCAACATTTCTCTACATGCAGAACTATCACTATGGGTACATGATGACTTTCTGTCATTAACACTAGATAGAGCTCTAATTGATTTTATTGCTAGATAGAGCACTAATTAAACAAGATGATGTTTAATTAAAATAACTCTTTCATGTGAATGTGCTCAAGAAATTTTAGACATTGAAGGTAAAATTTCATCTATTGAACAAGTACTTTCATAACAACAAATTTGCATAGCATCACCTATTACTAGTTACTATCATGACTCATTGTTTGACATTTTTTCAAAACTGGTTTTAAAGTTTGATGTGCCTTATTTGAGGAAGTACCTATCCCAAACCTTTTGAAATGGATTTACTGCACATGACACTAGAGAAATAATGTGCCGCAATAGATACCTTCTTCCTAGCATTATTAGCTAGTAATGATTTATCGCAAATTGGTAGGGATATGAAATCAATTTCTCAACATTGTACAAAGAAGGAAACATAGAAGACAAAAATTTCACAATCCAATTGTTGTGTGAACTATTTAACATCAACATATGCATATAAAGTATTGAATTGCAAACACTTGGCCTAGCATTACATTCAACATGTGTTTCTTTAAAGGCAATGTACCTCATGAGTCAAACTTTTACATATTCACCTCCACATTTCCATTTATTGCTCAAATTCCACTTTGAAGACAATTGTCCCAATGCATCTATTACTACAATGAATGTTGTTACCAATGGAAATATAAATCAACACAAACTAAAATGTTCAATGCACCTAGAAAACAGTATGCTCAAAATCCCATCTAATTTTGTAATAAGAAATCAACTAAATCATGTACATGGTCACAAAAGATACCGAGAAAATGAAAAAATAGATTCCACACATGGATTAACAACCACTTGGAAAATTATATATCAATTATGATGCTTTGAATTAGTAACAAATACATCTATCAAAAAAACAATGGTACAAATTCCCAAGATAACATTAACAATATTGTATCATTGAAATAGAAAATAAGGACAAAATGATACTTTGGACATCAAAGAAAATAGAAACACATCAAAATGGTAAAAGCAATTGCAATCTATTTAGAAACAATTGAAGACACACTTACCTCTGTATGTTATATTTGTGAATGCATACACTATCAAAAAAACATGCATGGGATTGATAATGATGTTTTATCCAATTTTTCTTATTTGACTATTGATGAAACATCAAAAGTCCTTTCATTAAATGAGAAAATATGATAATAGTTCCACAAAGTTATTTCCAACAACAAATTTCCTACTTTTGCATCACCATTGCATATCTATGCAACAAGAAATTTGGTAGTTGTTCTATATGTTTTCAATTTATCTAAGAACACTTGTACACTTAATCTTATCAACCAGGGTCTCCTATGTACTTGTGAGGAACTGTGCACTATTTTCTTAGAACATGGACACTTGAATTGACTATACTAAATAAATTATATGTTATAGATTAACTTCTAATCAAATAGAAAATCCTATTCTAATTTTGCATACTTATTGAAAATAATTACAAACAACAAATTTTATTCTAGCATTGCACTCATAATGAAAAGTAACTTCAGAGAACATAATAATTGAACTACTAAAAAATGAAAATTGGCAGGTCCAATCAGATTTTATCTCGGGACTACCTCATTGGGACTAATACAAAGACAAGAAAGGTTTACATTCTATTTATTGTCCTCTGCTATGAAAACTATACTCAAAAGAAAAACTCGTCATTCATAATTCAAATTAACAAAGAAACAGCATAATTATCACTATGATAACAAAGTAAAAGCTAGTGCTACAAATGAAACTAAAAACACGAAAAGAAAATGGGTAGCCTGGTACCTCTGAGTGGGTCCTTTCTCATGGGTTCTAGATGCCTTAAGAGACTATACTAATGATTCTACAACACTCACAATTGGCAACACAAGATCAAACTTTGCATTAAAGATAATGAAAGTGTTTTTACAAATCTTATATCAATCTTTTTCCTCACTTGATCGCTCTTTACTAACTTGTATATAGAGTTGCTCTCTCAAATATGTAAACATTGTGCTTTATGCCAGATTTAGAACAAGAAACAAAATGCTAACATTTTTTAAAAAGCATAATAATTTCAACAAGATACAACAACATTTATCCTTTGTCTTCATCGCATTGGGTGAGAGAAAGGCTATAGATTGGCTACCAGATATTTTATCCACGTTTTAGAGGTTATATGATTATAGATGCTCAAAACATGAGCTAAAATCTTGCCTAGGTGACTCGCATTATGCCAAACGCCAAGATTAACACGTTGAGGATGAAACCAAATGTGTATATGCCCATGACATCATCTAGAATTCTTATGAGAACATGCAAGGTCATTACACTATGTTTCAAGCATTAAATTCTTGGTCCATCCTTTATCATCTTGTGACTGAGGTTGTTGTGCATCTTCCTCTCGACCATAGGTAAACTGATGATTGAGGTTGTTGATGGTAATATATGTATTCCATTCCAAAAAAATGATAATCACTCATCTACAAGTTTATCACATAATAAAAATGGCCTAGGCCATAACAAGTCATTGTAAAAAACCAAATATTCCTTAAGACCATATCTATAGATGAGAAAAGAACTAAATCCAATCCAAAATATATAAAGAAATCTAAGATCCAATAATCAACAAAATAACCTTTTCTTATGAGAGATGTGGGGTTTAATAAGAGTTATGGATAGGTAAAAGTAGGTTGTGATATGCAAGAAATATACCATGTGGGGAACCATAAAATATAGAAACTATGAGTAAGTTGACACCTTTGGAAGAGAGGCTATTATCACCAAGAATGGGTTTTGTACAAATATGAACTTAGTTACATAAAAGCTCAACTTGGGATAACTAAAACAATCATAAATTCTCTTATAGATTTAGACAAAGTCTAAATAGAATTACCTATATTTTTTTACTGACTCAATGAGAGTGGAAATAATGTTAAAAAGGAAAATGGAATACAAAATACATACTTGTCAGGAAATGTACAAACAAGAAATGTCACGATTTCTCTTAATGACTCATGAAACACTCCACTTTATTGTAATGAATGCATTGTTATCAGGGATCAATGGGAAGCAATTTTCAATAGAAACATTGAACAAGTTGCTCTTAGCCTATGAATTGAAGAAACCCTTCATTATTTTGATGATGATGAATATATAGAGCATGTATCTAAAACAATTGTACATGGCTATAAATAATCCCATCTAACATATGACTTGGAGAATAAGATTATACAAATTTCATGATAAGCAAGTTTCAAGCCACTAGGGATTTTCTAGGACAAGATTTTAGAACATATGAACTTTTCTAGATTGTTTTATGGATATAGCCAACCTGAAGACATTGTCAATCATTTCTCTTATTATAAAATAGCATAATGGGAGCTCTTTCATGTTTCTAGAGACTTAGAAACACATGTCACAAACATTTTTTTTCAAATCAATCCACATTATGATACATCAAATTTCTAGTTGTGCTTGGATTTTTGTACAGAAAGGAGAATTGAAAGGAAGGAAACTAGTTTCAAAAGACATCAAGTTCAAAACAAATCTTGAAAAAGTATTGAAATCATCAACTGCATATTGATTTCTCAAAAGAATATGCACTTCACCTAAACATTTTGAAAACATGCAAAAAAATGTTTTTGCAATGATTCAACTACTTGACCCTCCTACATTCTTTGTCACATTCACACATGTTGGACATGTTTGAGATCCATTGTGCCTTGCACTACATGAAAGAGAAATAAAGGATTCAAATATACATGAAAACAACATTACGAAATATTCTAGAGTCATTGATTAGAAAACATCTTATCATTTGCAGTTGGTACTATAAACATAGAATGGTGACACTCAAAAATTTGTTATTAATGAACAATGAGTTGTTTGAAGAAGTGGCAGACTACTTTGTAACTGAATTCCAAAATAGAGGCTATGAACATGAGCATGGGTTGATTTGGATTCAAGGTGCTCCTATTTATGGATAAGCCTCCAATGACGAGATTATAAGATTCATCGGTATATATATATATATATAAGGCTCATTTGGTTGTCTTGTAATGTTTTTTAAGAAACATGGGATATCATTATCCAACCCTAGATGAACTTTATTGAAGGACCCTGCAAGTAATATTATCAAGCCATAAAATTAATGAGGGTATGATCAAATAAATTCTACAAGGAAGTGATCTTGATATCATAAATAATTAGTGGTCAATTACATTACTCAATGTGAAACAATTTTTCCCAAGGATCATTCTGTATTAGTTAGTCTTTATTGCAAGAATTGATGGACAAAACGAAAACTAGGTTCACTAGCAGGGGATATATTTGGATAAATTGTTACTCTAGGAGAGGACATAATAGGTTGATCAATTCAATCAAGAGGTTTCGTTCCCAAAATAGACATTGAGAAGGATTATGTGAATGAGTTTTCGCATGTGCTTGCTTCACATTGGTAGTGAGAGGAAAATGTGGATATTTTGTCAATTAGACATTTGTTGCATGTTGAGAAGTGCATTTCCAAGCTTGCAAATAGTTTCCATATTGCTATCATTGCTACAAAGAGATTCATCTTTGATTTTATTAAATGAATTTGTCATGATG
>SNQJ01S0283556.1:7156-18240 GCA_010110895.2 Picea sitchensis | reverse complement strand
TGGAGGCTTAGTTGGTGTAGAAGTTCCCTTTTTTGGTGGCATGTTGGCCAAGTATCACTTTTGAACCTTGATTTTGAGGTGGTTCTGCTAGACAATATTTCTTATGTTGTATCTCCCAAGTTTCAATCCTTCTGGGTATGAAAATTTCTTTTATGTAGTTCTCTAATATTTCTTCTCTGCAATTCCATAGTTCTGATCAAAATTGGATGTGCCAAGTGGAATTTACGGTAACTTCCTCACAACTTGCTGATTTTTATCCTTTCCAAGAGATCTCACTTGTATAACATGCCCTGCACAAAATAATTGATATAAAATTCTAAAACACGCACCAAAAATACTACAGACTGTCCACTATCTAATGAAACCAGTCCCACTCAATTTGGATACTCTAGGAAGAAGGTATGATTGTTTTACTTGGAACACCTTCTTGAGACTAGTCAATAGGACTAGTCAACTACCCTATCTTACACAAGGTGTATCTACAAATTTAAGATGACCCAGAAGATGCACTTTTTACCAAAGATACCTTACTAATTTCTATAAATAGCCTCCGAATTTTAGGGTCTGAAACATTACGAAAAAGTGTTTATAGCGAAAATGCCTCAATGACTCATTTCAGGATGATTCTAGAGCCTTATATTGTACAGGTTGTATCTCCGAATGTGTAAGGCCTCAAGAGCTGAATTTTGAACCCAACGTACCTTGATCCATGTTATAAATATCCTCCAAGAAATTTCTTTTGAAATGTTGTAGGAAAAAAGTTATAGTGAAAATTCCAAGGTGTCTCAGATGTAGCAGCGAAACCCCAAGACCTTAAGCTCTGATACCATATGTTAAGAACCAAATACCAATATAGCATAGAAAAACATCAGAAAAAGTACTCAACGCCTTGAAAAAGAGATAATTTCAGATAATAAGCCTCTTCGAGGGGGAAACCTCCTTTTACCCCACTTAAATGTTCAAGTACCAGATGATTCAAAATGAAAATGTCTCCTTGGTATATATAGGAGACTAGGAGGGTATAATTACAGCTAATGGCCTAAAACCAACATAAAAAAAATAGCATTACTGTATCATATATGCCCCAATTAAGGGGTAATGAACCAATATTAGAGACTTAACAAATTCAAACTTCTTTCATAATCAAGAACAATATAGAAAGCAATGAAAGTTAGTCAGGAAAATATTCTTTGACTCTAGACAACCCATAGAGGACTTTGAAAAGATCAAGGAAGAGGCATCAAATCATTTTCTCCAACTATACTTAGAAACAATCAGGGAGGGCTTAACTAGTGATGCTAAAGAGATGCTATCTCATCTTCCTTAGAGGATTACACCCAATGAAAACAAGGAACTGTTAAAGGAAGTAACAAATGAGAAAATAACCAGAGCCATATGAAGTCTTGAACAAGATAAATCCCCTGGGCTAAACAAATTCTCTATTCATTTCTACAAAGTTTTCTAGGAAACAATCAAGTATGACTTAAATAAAATGGTCAATTACACCATAAAGAAGAAAAAGTAGAGGAGGAACTATGAACTCCACATTTATGGCTCTCATCCACAAAGAAAACAATCCATCCTCTTTCACTTGTTTTCATCCAATATCCCTCTGCAACTTTGCATATAATCTAATAACAAAATTCATTACCAACATGGTTAAGCCTTTTCTCTCCTCCATCATCTCTGAGAACCAAGGAGGCTTTATGGCTAATAGGAAAATTGTTGACAATATTATTTTGGTCCAAGAATCCATTCATAGCAATAAAATGAGAAAATAAGGAGGTATGGCTATACATATTGATATGGTTAATTCCTTTGATAAAGTGAGACACTCTTTTCTTTTTTCCACTCTCCAGAACTATGGGTTTGCAAAGAACTTCATAGACTGGATTCATGCCTGCATTAGTTCACCTTGGATAGTGCCCTTATTGAATGGTCGTCCAAATTATTTCTTCCAATCAAGAAAAGGATTGAGATAGGGTTTCACGTTGTATCCCATTCTATACATCTTGATGGCAAAAACATTAAGCAAAAAACTAGACTATGGAAGGTGTATGGGACAATTATCATACATCAAATTTGATCGTGGGATCAAAGAAATCAATCATTCCCAATTTTTTAGATGACACACTTCCATTAGGAAGAACATCTAAAAATCATAACTAAAGCGTTATAAAAAGTTTTAAGCACTTTTTGTAGCAACAACCTCGAGGGAAGATCAATAATCTCAAAAGAAAAAAAATCTATGGTTATGCTACTCAAAGAGACTCTCCAGGCTATTGCAAGAAGTTTCATATTTTCCATCTTATACATCAAATTTGATCGTGGGATCAAAGAAATCAATCATTCCCAATTTTTAGATGACACAATTCTTCTGGGAGCAGCCTCAAAAATCATAACTAAGCGTTATAAAAAAGTTTTAAGCACTTTTTTAACAACCTCAGGGGGAAGATCAATAATCTCAAAAGAAAAATCTATGGTTGTAACACTCCAAAAGAGACTCTCCAGGCTATTGCAAGAAGTTTCATATTTTCCATCTTATATAGTGGTCTTTATTTATATATCTGGTCATCCCTATATCCTCCTGCTCCTTTTCTTTGCAAGCCTAGACTATAGTTTTAAATAAGATGACCTCCATAATACAACAATGGGGAGATCTATGACTCAATCTGACAGGTAAGATAGTTCTTATAAAATTAGTTCTATCTTCTTTACCCATTTATCAATGTGATGCTCTTTTAGCTCCAAAAGGAATATCATCCAATATCGCTCGATTAATTCAAAAAACATTCTGAGAGGGTGGGAAGACAAACAATAAAAAATACCATTTGGTGAATTGGGCCACTATCATATTAGGTAGGGGCTGAGGGGGAATAGAAATTTGGGATCCAACCCTATTAAATCTTTCCCTTGGTGTTAATATTGCATGGAGGCTAGTATCTGGGAAGGCCGAGTGGTGGAAGGAAGTTATGACTGCTCAATTTATTCAATTCTCATGAAAGAGAGGTCTAGATAATCCCCTTCTGGAATCTAAATGATATCCTATCTGGAAGTTACTCAAAGCCTCTACTCGTTTCATTCAATTCAAGCTATCTTGGATGCCTAACAATGGGAAAATAATCCACTTATGGGAAGCTAACATCACGGGAAATCCTCCTCTGATAAGCCTTCTAGAATTGAAAGACCTAAAGTGATGGATCCTCCAACAAGGTATCAAATCCCTTCCTGACATCACATTCTGGACATAAGATGGAAAATGGGAAAGATGGCAACAATTTCAAACTCCAAATCATCTCCAATCTCAGGTTGAAAATATTTTTGACAAATTAGCTTGGTGTGCTCCAATAGAGAAAGATACAATGGACGACCATCTATGGGGAAGTCATCCCTATTATGTCAAATATGGATACAATTATTTTCTTAGTGAGCTATAAGGAGTCCCAAATTCAAGAATTTGGAAAACATATGGACTGGAGATTCTCTTCCAAAAATCAATGCTTTCTCATGGGTGATGTCCCATGGAAAACTCTTAACAACATAAAATTTACAGAAACGAGGGATCATGGGACCATCACAATGTGTGCTCTATAAAGAGGTAGTTGAATTCTCAAATCACATTTTCTTTGGCTGCTCCTTCCCACCACAAGTCTAGGACGATCTTTTCTCTTTTCTCTTCCCCAGGCTCCACAAGCCTGCCAATTAGAGTGACATGTTTATGCACTGGAAGAATCAATACATAGGGATATTTTAAAAAACTCTGACTTTGCAATGAATTTGGAACAAAATCCCCAAATCAATTTTCTAGGGTGTATGGATGTCCCACAATAAGGTGATATTTCAGAATGTTAAGAGCTCAGTCACCCAAGTATCTACAGTCTCCTGGATTTTTTTTTCCAAATCTCTAGACACTAAAAATATAAAAAGGTTGGATGATGATGAGAAAACCTGGGTTGAAAATATTTTGGATAAAAATCTTGATTCCACCAGTGGTAACTCTATCAAGCAACAAGTTATCCACTCCTGGAAATTACGCATGACACCTACTGAATTCAAGCATTGGCTTCAAAATAAATAAAAAATTAGTAATGTTTTTTGATGGAGCCTCTAAAGGAAACCCCAGGGAAAAAAGTGTGGGATGGATAGCATTTGATCCCTAGGGACATGATATTTTCTCTAATTCTTGGGGTCTGGGATTTAAAACAAACATCCAAGTAGAAACTTATGCAGTTTACATGGGACTAAAGCTCCTGGATGCTAATCCTGAACAAGAGATTATAGTAATCGGGGACTCGGAGATAATAATTAAATGTCTTAGGAATTCTAGTTATTGTGAAGACCCCTCACAATATTGAATGTACAATAGGATCAGAGAAGAAGGAAAAAAATTTCAAATCAATCTCCTTTTTCCATGTTCTCCAACATCACAATGACAAAGAAGATCAACAAGCAAAAAGTGTAGCACAATGGGCACAAGGTTCGCTTTGGTGGAAAGGTCATCATCAATACTATCCCCTCCCATGATCAAATAAAACAAGTGCACTATAGCTCCTAAGTCCGTGTATCAAAAGAATCCTCTCGAAAATTTGGTTGGGGCATGCACCCATGAAATCGTTCGGGTTTTTGCTTGTAGGTTTTCAGTTTTAATTTGGGATTGTGGGATTCTTCCCATCCCTTTACCAAAACATAATGGATCCTCATGCGATCCAGACTCAGAAAGGAAGGCGCAGAGTGATGAATCTAATGGTGGGAGATTGTTATCTTTGGAATTTTGCTGCCCAACATGCTAGGCAAGCTTGCACTTGTTTGTAGATAAAATCACAAGGAAAATTGAACTTCCATGTTATGCAAGCACTCCAGATAATTGCATTCCAAGATATCATCCAGTGGGACCATCCATCCTAGGTGTCTGTGGTTGTGTCATCACCACATGAGAAAAAAGCCAGTCTCAAAATGATGAATTCTTCTCCACACCCTTGTTCAATTGTTGTTCACTGACTGTTAGGTACCAGATCTATTATAATAACATACACAGAAATATTGCACTAAATAATAGTGGATTCAACAATATAAAATAGAAATACTACAGAGAATAACAACATAACAATAAAATAAATGGATCCACAACACCAGAATAATACCTTTATTGATAGGAAAAAAAATTCACTTGCCTCTTCGAGGGGGCAACCTCCAATAGAGAAGATCTCTATTACAATAATTCTCAAGACAAGACCCTGCCATACCTTCTACTCTTATTTATATGAATTCTATCATCTAAAGAACATTCTATAGGAATATCTTTCTAGAAGTGGAAGCTTATATTAGGTATTCTTGCATTGACTTGTTCATATTTCTTAAATATTCCTTATTAACTAGTATCAAAATTTATTACATGGAAATATATTATTCTAACTACATGAGAGGTTAGGGGGTTAGGTCCCTAACATGCCTTCCCCCTTGAAGAACAAACTTGTCCTCAAGGCTTGAGATGATGAAATTCCTGGAGAATAGTGGTCGGCTCCCATGTGGCATCTTTTGGAGTTGTATCTTTCCATTGCACTAACACCTCCTTGATGGTGCGCTGATGGAGATGACGTTTGCGTTGGTCCAAGACTGCTTGTGGCTACAAACATATGGAGCCTTTAGAATCCAACTTAGCAATATTGGTTTGAGTTTGTCACTTAGTTCCAATCACCTTCTTTGAGCATGAGACATGAAAAACATGATCGATCTTAGAATGACTGGGCAAAGCTAACTGATAGGCCACTGGTCCCATGCGCTTGAGAATTGTATAAGGACCATAAAATTTGGGAACAAGATTCTGACAATGTTGATATTTGAGTGAAGTCTTCTTGTAAGGTTGTGGACGAAGAAACGCTTGGTCCCCTATGGAAAATTGGCATTATGAATGTCCTTGATCTGCTTGTTTTTTCATACGATTATGAGCCATGAGAAAATTGTCTTTGAGAGCATGGAGAATGGCGGCACAGACTATAAGATTTTTTCAACCTCCTGAACCTTCGAGACCCTAGTATGTAGGAAAGAACATAAGGGGGATTTTGTTTGTATACTGCTTCAAAAGGAGTCATGTGAGTAGTAGTATGGTAAGATGTGTTATATCACCATTCAGTTAGGGGTAACCACCGAGCCCACTGATGTTTCCAGTCAAATGAAAAACACCTCAAATACGTTTCCAAACACTTATGTTGACAACTTCAGTTTGGCCACCAGTCTTTGGGTGATAAGCAATACTGAGATGTAATTATGTGCCTTGGAGCCTGAATACTTCTTGCCAAAAATTGCTAGTGAAAGTAGGATCTTTGTCAGATACAATAGAATGAGGCATGCCATGAAGCTTGAAAATATGATCCATGAAAATATGAGCCACTGTGGATGTTGTGAATGGGTGTTGAAGACCAAAAAAATGAACATATTTGGAAAGGCGATCAACTACCACCATGATGACTAAATTATTTTTGGATTTAGGTAGTCCCACAATCAAATCCATAGAAATGTCCCTCCAAATAACTAGTGGAATAGGAAGCGGTTGTAGTGTGCCTGGAGCTTTGATAATTTCCCCCTTGTTGCGTTGATAGACATCACATTCAACCATAAAGGTGAAAACATCTTGTTTCATACCATCCCAGAAAATATATCTTTTAAATCATTCGTAGGTTTTGGTAAACCGGAAATGCCATGCTATGGGTGAAGCATGAAGCTCAGAAAGAACTATGGATTTAAGTTGCGAACGATGGCTTAAATACATATGACCTTTGTAGTGAAGCTCTTCATTATGCCAATATTATGCTGGATAAATTGGAGAATTGTCTTGAAATTGTTGGATCAGTCAAGAAGATTTAGGGTCTTGTAGCCATTCCCAATGAACATCTTGGAACCAGCCTGGTACAATGAAGGAGAGGGAGAAAGGGATCCTTCTTCTTCATACTTTCTGGACAGAGTGTCAACCGCTACATTTTTTTTCCCTTCTTATAAATGATCTCATAATCATAGAAAAATAGCTTGGTCACCCATTTTTGTTGCTCCTGGGATGAAATCCTCTATTCTAGGAAATACTTGAGGCTTTGATGGTTTGTTTTAATTTGGAAGCGTTGTCCCAATAGATAAGGATGCCAGAGATCCACAACATAAAAAATAACCAACATTTACTTTTCATAGATTGATTGGCCAAGATGTCGCTCTGAGAGTTTTTTTCTAGTGAAGGTCAAGGGCCTACTTTCTTGCATGAGTACTTCTCCAATTCCTTTCCTAGAGGAATCACATTCAAGGAAAAAATTCTTTGTGAAGTCAGGAAGGGACAAGAAAATAGTTGTGCAGATGGATTCTTTCAATGTTTGGAATGATTGATCAGCTACTGGATTCCAAGTAAAAGAATTATTTTTTAGGAGAGCATTAAGAGGCGTTGCAATTTTTCCATAATTCTTGACAAACTTGTGATAATATCATGTTAAACCCAAAAAACCATGCAATCTCTTGAGAGTTTTTGGGTGCGGCCAATCCTGCAAAGCTTCAATTTTCTTAGGATCCACCCTTACACCATCCTTGCCGACAATATGACCCAAGTACTCCACTTCCGAAGCTCCAAAAGCACATTTAGATTTCTTGAGAAAAAGTTTGTATTGAAAGAGTAGACTGAGAACTTGATCCACATGGGTAATATGGTCTATCCAGGTTTTACTATAGATGAGGATGTCATCAAAGAAAACTAGGACAAAATGACAAAGAAAAGGAAAGAAAATGCAGTTCATGAGACTTTGGAAAGTGGAGGGAGCATTACATAGGCCAAAGGGCATGACCAAGAATTCATAGTGACCCTCATGAGTGCGAAAAGCGGTCTTAGGAATGGCTTCCTCTTGCATACATATATGGTGGTAGCCAAAATGAATATCAAGTTTAGTAAAATATTGATCACCACTTAACTCATCCAAGAGATCATCAATGACAGGAATGGGGGATTTTTCTTTGATGGTTAGTTTATTGAGGGCGCGAAAGTCTGGACAAATGCACCAAGTACCTTTTTTTTTTTAGTACCATGACCACAGGGGAAGAATAGGGGCTGGTACTAGGGAGGATAACACCTACAACTAGCAATTCTTATTTTTTTTTCTCAATTTCAGTCTTTTGGGCAAAGGAATGAGGATAAGGGCGAACAATGGGAGGAGGATTGTCCAAGATCAGAGTAATGGAATGATCATGAACACCACAAGAAGGAGGAAGACCTTGGGGAGTGGAAAAAATAACTTGGTGTTTGGAGATGATACATTAGAGGTCGGGATGCACCACATGTGTCTCAATTGCTTGAATATAATGGAGTTGGGAAATAATGTTGGAATGACCTTTTTTGGGGAACTTTTCCATTCGATGGGAACTAATGATATTAGGGGAGCCTATTGTGATTCCTTGGAATTTATATTGTTGTCTCACCTGTTGGAATTGCATGGTTAATTCCTTAAAATCCACGAGGATGGGACCAAGGGTGCGTAACCATTCCGCACTAAGCCCAATATCACAACCACCCGTGTCAATAGCAAACATATGAGATTTCAGGTTGTACTACCCAATTTGGAGACACACATTTTCACAACGCACCCCACATTTCATGGAACCTCCATTGGTAATCATGATTTGAAAGTTGTTGACTGCATTTATATAGCAATGGGTTTCTTGGGAAATACGATGATGAATAAAATTATGAGTGTTGCCTGTAACACCCCAAGGCTAAGACCCTATTGGATTGTAATTATGTTTATAGGCTAGTGAGCCAAGTGATTAGAAGATGGAAAAATTATGTGTTTATTAGGCCGGAGAGACCAGATGCTAATACCAATGAACCTGATGTTTTATATGTAAATACTCACATCATTAATACAATTAAATCACTACGTGTAGACCGACCACGAAGAAAGAGTTATGGGGGACGAAGATCCACTAGGTGGGGAAAGGGAAGGGGCTAACTGTATATGAATAGGGGCTAAGCTAGAGGGATTACCTCTAAAGGAATAATGTTATATTATTATTTCCTAGAGGCTAAGGTTTGACATAACCTATGTTAACCCAAGTTCCCGGGGAAAGGGAACGAGTGTTAAGTAGAGCTCAAGAAGCTTCAGGAAGACACATGTCAACCTGGGCGCATGCAATTTTTAGGTGGGAAAGTCAGCTCGTTGGGGGTTCCCCTCACCATTCTTGCGATGGTTTCCACTCTAGAAGTGAGCCATACTCCCCTTTGATGCACACACTGAGATAGAGAGATCCTTGACACAACCAACCATTGCCTCCATCGTCGATTTCTGCAACTTCTGAAACCCACACACCCATGTTATGAAGCTAACCGTTTCCCTGTGAAGCACAACACGACTGTGTAGTGTCTGAGACATATTGCGCCTTATCCTTTTCTGTTTCTACCCACGTTTTCTCTGGACTGGTGTGGCTTGTTGTCATTACCAGAGCCCATACCCAATTTTTCTGTGGAGGTTACCCACTGGACTTAGGAGTTGGATAGAAGAGGCAAGTTGTCAGGCCTGTGAGCAACTCTCTCCAGGTGAGAGAGTGTGCTGAGGAAGTGAGTTCTCCTGGAGGGAGTCCCGTAGCAGCTACAATACTCTGACACTTCCGGTCCAGCATGTTACTGAAGCCCTAGAATGGAGGTGGACAACCGATGGACTTGTGATAGTGAAGGTGTACACTCCTATGGTGGGAAAGGTGTGTGGGGAATTAGGGTCTGTGGGTTGTGGGCGTAAGTGTTTCCTGAGAGAAAATCCTTTTCGTTGATCTGTGCAAATTTCCTGTTTTCCTTGCCAAGACTAGGATTCCCTTGCCTGATGGAGTTTAGTCCCAACTTGGGGGTGACCCACTGCTAAGCGTGATGAGCAGCGTGGTCTAAGGCTGGGAGGTTTGTGGAAGGTCTGCACATAGTTGGTGGTCATCTATTAAAATACAAGTATGAAATATTTTTTCTCTGTAGGATGTGTATCTTGAAATCAAGTTATAATGTTATTAGAATTGTCTGTATATATTGCATGCATGTTTTAATGTTGTTTCTGCATGAATAGGTGTATGAACAAAATGTTATAACTATTTATATTTCATTTGATAGATATGTATATAAATATATATGGTATCATAGCATGAAAGTTATTTGGTGGCCTGGCCTGGACTGTTGGTTTGAGGGCCGAGGATGTCAAAAAATTGTATCAGACAAGAAAAAAAAAGATACAGTTGTTTAGGCAACGTTACCCGACAGAGGTTTGAGGGACGGGGACATTACAAAATGGTATTAGAGCCAAGGTTTCCACACTGAACCTGTATATTTTTAATGACAAAAATCAACAAACTGAAATTTCTGTCAAACACTTAGCAATCTAGATATAATTGTATTGCATGAACTTCAAAAATGCCTTAAACCCTCATTCATAAATTACCATAAGCATAAATACACATTGCTAAGAAAAATAGCAGTGAAAATAAAAACAATGGACAACAACCCATAAAACTCAGAAATTTAGGCAAATGCCAGGGAAAACCGCAATGTGGGGAAACCCAACGAGAGAGAGAGAGAGAGAGAGAGAGAGAGAGAGAGAGAGAGATTATTCAGCTTTAAGGACAGTATAGTAAAACAACAACATCACATTTTCATCCAAGGGAAATATCTCACAACCACAAAAAATAGTCCCAAAAATTCTTCCTTGGAAAACGTGCCCAAGTCTGTATAGTTGTACGACCTCTTCCAAATATGTGCCTCGAAAACCATGGCCAACAGAGTGTTGTACGGCCTGCATAGTACGACCCAATAACAACAATAAGAACTCCAGAAAATGCGTCGGTTTATGTGCCAAAGGCTGCCTTGAAAACCATGCCCAAACTTCCTGCTGTATGAACTGTGCCCTCCTTCTCCTTGGGAAATGTTCCCTCCAAGCTGCTCACTTTCCTCTCTCAAGCTTACTCAGAAAATCTCTCTCACTCAACTCCTCTCATCTTCTCAATGTGTCTTGAACACTACCCAATGCATTCTTTTGTAAATATGAAAATGACATTTTTCCTCCAAAGTGTCTTTTCACCTTCCCCAACCC
>SNQJ01S0283555.1:0-11084 GCA_010110895.2 Picea sitchensis | reverse complement strand
CACACCTTCCTAGAGAAATCATCTATAAAAGTTACAAAATATGATGATCCTCCATATGAAATAGTAGGGGATGGTCCCCAAACATCATAATGGATATAGTCTAGGATTCCTTCACTGGTGTGTCTTCTGGTTTTAAATCTCTGTCTATTTTGTTTTCCATAAACACAGTGCTTGTAGAAATCTAACTTTAAAGACTTTAGGCTAGGAAGTAACTTGCGATCAGTTAATACCTTTAATGCTTGTTCTCTCATATGACCCAACCGTTGATGCCACAGTCGAACAGAATCACTGTCGCTCTCAGATACCGTTGTCGCATGATCTGATTCAGTCCTCCCTTCTAACAGAAACAGATTACCAACGTTCTTTTCTTTCATAACCAGTAGAATTCCTTTATAGACTTTCATAAATCCACCTTGAACAATGGTCTTATAGCCTCCTCTGTCTAAGACTCCCAAAGAGATTAGGTTCTTCTTAAGATCAGGTACATGTCTTACATCAGTTAGTATTTTAATAGTTCCATCAAACATTTTAATTCGGATGCTACCAATTCCCACAACTTTAGATGAAATATTATTACCCATGTAAACGAATCCATCATCTATAGATTGGTAAGTAATAAACCAATGTCTATGAAGACACATGTGGTTTGAGGCACAAGAATCTAATAGCCAATGTTGATCATGACATGAATCAATACTAATTGATCAAACTTCATCAACTATACCTGAACTTGTTGCTGAACTTGTTTCAGTTGCATTTGCTTCCTTCGTCTCTTTTGGAGGGTCTTCTTTGGAGGTTTGTTGTCGCTTCCAACAGTCCTTCTTCAGGTGTCCATATTTTCCACAAAACCAACACTTGAGCTTGCTCTTTCTTCCTTTCAACTTTGACCGAGAGAAATCCCTCTGACCCTGTCCTCTTTCTTTTGGTTTGCTTCTGACCACCAATGCCTCAGATGTAGAGGTTTCTAGATTGGATTTCTTCCTTGTTTCCTCAGATAGTAAAGCTCCAATAGTATCATCAAACTCAATAGTTTCTGTTGAACTGAAACTAATAGAGGTAACGAAATGATCCCATGATGCGGGCAAAGAACAAAATAATGTAATTGCCTCATCTTCGGATTCAAATTTCACACCCATGCTATTCAACTGGACTAGAAGAGTATTGAAAGCATTTAGATGATCAGCAATTTTCGTACCTTCCTTCATGCACAAATTATAAAATTGTCTTTTCAGAAAGATCCTGTTTGTCAAGGATTTCGTCATGTACAAGCTTTCCAGCTTAGACCACAAACTAGCTACTGTCTTCTCTGTAACAATGTTGAACAGTACATCGTCGTCCAAACACAGGTATATGGCACTCAATTCTCTCGCTCCCATCTCATCCCAGTCTTCGTCTGTTATGGACGCGGGCTGCTTTGCTTTTCCCAAAAGCGCCTTCAGTATGCCTTGTTGCATGAGCAGATCGTGCATCTTAACCTTCCAGATCTCGAAATTGTTCTTTCCATTAAACTTTTCAATTTCAAAGTTAGCACTCTACATCTTTTTCATTAAAAGAAACATAAAAGAAACAAACACCACTATTTGTAATATCCAAGACCCTTAAACAAATATGTGAAGAAATAATCGTATATAATTTTCAAAAAAATTACATACATTCACCTTTTATTGAAAAAAAAAAAATTAATAAAAAACTCACTCCACCTTATTCCTCCACCCTTCAACATCCTTCACCTTTACATATTATATTTGAATTCTCAAATATAATAAAACCTGTAATACTTTCCAAAATGTAAAAGCATAAAACCTTTAATACTTTCCAAAACATGTAAAAGTATTAAACCTTTAATACGTTCCAAAATGTAAAACCTGTAATACTTTCCAAAATGTAAAAGTATAAAACCTTTAATACTTTCCAAAACATGTAAAAGTATTAAACCTTTAATACTTTCCAAAATGTAAAAGTATAGATTTAACTTTTGAAAAACTTCATACCAATATTTGTCAGCGCTCCTTTGGAGGAACGAATCTTTGTCAACGCTTCTTTGGAGGATATAGGGGTGCGCTGAACCAAAACAATGAGCGGCTGGTCGGTAAGGTGAGCGTTGGCTTCTTCTCGGTGTTTTCTCTAAAATCCAGCGTATTTTATTTAATCAGCGCGTCCTTAGACCAATTTGTAATGGTAGCCAAGCGCCGAACCCTTCAACACAATGATTTCAACGCAGCCTTTTTTAGTGACGGGTTTTTTTAGTCTGCACCCTTCTCAGCTTTGATACCACTTGTTGTAGTTTGTAAATGCGGAAACACAAATTAGCATAAGACAATCAATACAAGTGTAAACAAGGAACACAACAATTTACATGGTTCACCCAAACGTTAGGCTACGTCCACCAAGCATAGGTATCGGTTGTCTTATTATTTAACTAATGGAGATTACAGTAGGGTCTCACTCCTTTCTAACACACCAGCCTCTACGAACATACATCAAATTTATAACAATGTACATTAAAAACTGATTATTAAATGTAATCTCATCCATATTCTAACTTGGTCACATTGGTTATAACCAATCCCAATTTATAGGATCTAAAATCCTATTTATAGATGAATTTTTCTCACCGTTTCCAACACCTACAAGCAGGACTTCGTTTCCAGCCCTTTATATCAAGGTTTATCATGATGGCTAAATTAGTTACGAAGTCCAAACAAACAGCATATATAGTTGGCCAAACTAGTTAAAACAAAAACTCCTTACACGATGCAATTATTTATATGCTATGAAATCCATCATAATAACCATGCCATCTCTCTGTCATGGCTATGAAATCCATCTGTCCGTCCATAATGGACGGGCAACTCCATTTTCACTCACACTCTTTCTCCCGTTTTTTCTCGATAATTCTGTTGTTCGGATCATGTGGGCAATCTAAATACTGCAATTGTGAGAATTTAGTGATATACGAACTAAAAAATAGGTAAATGGAGAATGGTTCAATAGGGATCGACCCAGAGACCTATCGATTTGAAGTCAAAATCCACACCTTTGACCTATATGCCCAACTCCATGGGTACAATTATCAAGTTCAATTTCTTTTGAGAGCTGATAAATTTCATGGGAAGAGCAAGTGGAAATCTTAATCTTATGGGATTTCACAAGCCGTGGTTTTTATTTTAAATAAATCTTCTGTTAAGAAGAATAATTACTTCTTTTGCCATCGTTTTTATTCTAAACAAAACTTGGAAATCTTAACCTCATGGGATTTCAAAAGCGGTGGTTTTTATTTTAAATAAAACTTCTCTTAAATAAGAAAAATAATTATTTTTTCTTAATTTTTTTATTTTAAATAAAATTTTCTTTAAATAGGAAGATTAATTACTTTTTTTTCTTATAATAATTTTATTTTTCCATTAACATAAATAAACTTGAAAATTAATTAATTAATTGTTTTAATATAGTTTGATACATAGAGAATAATAACTTCGTTCTCTAACAAAAGGCTGATTAAAGTAATTAAAATTTTGTTAGATTATAATATCCAAGTTATTTTGTACCTAGGTTGAACAAAAAAGAGATAAGTTTGAGAATAATTTGACTTTTTTTTGGTAATATAATATAAAGTGTATTTTGTATTAGGTTTTATAAAATGTTATAATTGTAATTAGAGTTTGAATATTTTTTTCTATTAATATAGTAATATATTTTTTAGATTAATTGCCGGATAATCTACAGTTGGTGTCATTTTTGTCATCGACGATTAGTCCTGATGATGAATCCCGATTCGGATTCGAAACGTCGATGACAAAAATGACACCAACTGTGGATTATCCGGCAATTAATCTCGAAACTACTCACCACAAAAATCTGAAAACAATATATTTTTTAATTAATATTTTTTTTAATTATTATGATAAAAAATGGTTTTACATGTTATTATTTTTGTGATTGTTTATTTTAATTGATAATGTAAATAAATTTAATATAAATTGATATTAATGTCTTTTATATTTTGTGTGTCTAATTGTATTTATTTTCATTTTGATATTTTATTTTGTATTTGCATAGCATTGCATAAGATACATGAGTTACTCTTATTAGGAACACAACATTCCCGAGAACAACATTTCAGATGTAGTCTTTTGAAGATCTAGCTAGGTGATAAAGAGACCCTAAAAAACCTATCCTATAAATAATTTAATTTTACTAACATTATTGTGTAAAGCATTATCAAAGGAACATTTTGTTAAATTCTGTAATAATAATTACCTAACCATGGTATCCTCATTCCCTAATTTTGGTTACCCTCAACTTAACACCTATAAACAATCATTATGTTGTTTCAATCATCTATAGTAATTATAACCACTAATTCCAAAGCATTAACCCTTAATTTATAACCACTAATTCCAAAACATTAACCCTTAATTAAGAAAAACTATAAACTCAATGATGTAAATCCTATCATTAGTAAACCTCAATCTATAAAATATTAACCCTTATGAAAATTAATGTTTAATTCCCTAAATCTTAAAACATAATTCAACCTTAAATTGTCTAACTCATTGAATCTTTATAATTTCTAACACATGTAACATTTTGATATTTACAAACATTAAAACCTAAATCCTATAAACCCCATCCCTACCATTTAAGACCAAACCTAGAACCCTTCCTTAATACACAATGAATATAAACTTTTCCCCTTATAACAATGTGATGTATAATCCTTACAACTCGTTAGCACTATAATGGTTATAACTATAATTATTATGAATCCTAACTCCTAAATATATAATCCCTATAACTAAAATTCCTTTACCTATTTATAAATTCTTTAACAATTAACATATATAATGTTTATGTAAACCAAACTTAGATCACCCCTAAATCCCAAGTTTTATAAATTTAAACATATAAAAGATATAAAGGATAGCCTCTACAACTTCTATTAAACCATATATTTTATTACCTTTTTAATGCATAACCTCTAATCCTTATAACTTCTTTTGCATGTAATCTAACTCATAATGCTTGTGACCCCTAATAGTTATCTCTTAAACCCTTAACCCTTTTAACCTCTATAAACATTAATCCCTAACCCCCTAACTAAAGATTTTCGAGGTCCTAAAAAGTTGCCAACTAGTTTTTCTTTGACCTCAATTTGGCTCTAAGTTTCAACTGTCTAACAAAGGTTTTTTTGTTGTTTTATAAAAACAAATTGTTCAAAAACTTCTTCGTTGTTTTGTTACGGTTACATAGGCCATTTAGGTGCTCTAGCATGTAGTTTTAGTCACCAAAATGTTAGCACAGGCATACCAAAATATATGTAACACACATAGAGATATTTACTATTGAAAAGAATACTATTATAAAAACTAGAATACATGAAAATGAACATAGGTATTTTTGGTCAACATGACCCTCGATAAAACCCCCCTAGGGAAAACCAATTTGGAATCTCAGTCTATAAATGTGGAGAAAAGAAGGTGGAATACAAAAAGTACAATAAACATATGAACCTGATACAATAGCAACTTGACCTAGGCTAAAATACAAGTCCAAATGAAAAAGATTCGACCTAGGATGGTGCACCCTCCTCACAAGTTGCCAAAACCAATGAGTGAAATCTCTCTGCCAACTAGAAGCTCTGATGGAGAAACCATCCTATAGTACTATGAATATGTTATGTATCTCTCCACTGAAACTGCCCTCATGGAAAAATCACCTCTGCAGGTCCTCCCTACTAGTTGTCTGTACTCCTCCTCTAGTGCGCCCTCCTCCTAGCAAGAACTAGCTCCACAAATAAATGAAGGACTAAGCTTGCTACGTACCACCATGAATGTGGAAGCCCAATATTTCCTCACTAAGTGCATCCAACCTCATCCTCATGCTCCTCTCCCAACTCTGTTGGTGAACATAACAAGTAATAATGAGCTCTCCTTTGCCCTTGCACCCTCCTTAAGGAAGCATAAGGAAACATAAAATATGAGTGGATGAGATCATCTCATATCATCCCTAATCAATGGTTTAGATCATATCAAAATAATCTCAACTCAAAACCCACTTTACTTAAGTTTCCACTGTTTCACTTTATGTCCCTCAATTCACCCACAAAGTGAATTGATTGTCATTTTAGGCTAAAATGACCAGATTTCACTTTTGACTTACATATCTTAAGTCAAAGTGAAATTAGACATAAGGTACATGGTACATGGTACAAAGTACTTCTCACATGTGTTTAGAATCCCACAAACACAAGGGGACCACTTTCCAAGGTATCCAAATCTCAACACTCTCTCTTACCAAGGAAACTGCTCTTTACCACCAATATCATCCCTATAGTTGACATGGTTTCCTACTGGAAAATAATCAGTGAGTATGGTTGTACCCTAATCAATAAAAGTATTCTATGGCACATATCTTCTCAATTTGCATGATCTATAGCTCGAAGTGTCTCTCCACCTATCCAAGATCACCTAGACATGCAGGATTTTAAGGATGAAAATTTATTTTAAAATGTAGAAACCCTGGCAAATATTACTAATCCTTCATATGAGAACTATAAAATGTTTGGCGATATTTTTGTAAAAATATTCAAATTTCTAAGGATTTTATATAGTTTGTATAAAATTTTGGTGATTTTTAAGGTAAAATAATTTTATCTTATAGAATTTGGGCGAATCATTTTTAGAATAACGAATATTTTTTTGGGGAAAAAACATGGAAAATTAACCCATGAGTGAAATTTAGCCCCTAAAATCATCTCTGCACCTAGATCTTGGTATCAAACAAAAGATCTCCACCTTGGTCTCCCACCAAGGATTTCTACCTCCTGGCATATTGCCAATGGTCACTACTCTTGGCATCTTATGAAGAGTCACTCTCTTGGCATCTCACCAAGAGTCTCCCCTCTTTGTATCTCACCAAGAGTATCTAGAACTCAACATTTCACGAAGATCCTTGGCTTGGCCTCTCGCCAAGTATCTTCCACCTGAAGTGGATCCAAAACCTGATTTTCCCATCTCCATAGTCAAGTGAGGCTCAAGCCTCCATGGTGCCCTGTCGCTCCTCATCAATATCTGATGCTCTGAAGCCCCTGCACCAACCCTCTGTCTCGACGACTCTGAAACTGAAGTTGTCCTGGGTGGACTGTCAGGCTGTTATATTAAAGATTTTTAATTACCTGAAAACACTGAATTGTCAAACCAGGTTAAGTGAACTTAGAGCTGCTACACTATATGTGCTGGTAAGACTTTAATTCCTATATAAAAGTTATTCTGAGAAGAAAACAAAAACGTACTCTTAGAAACTGAACCCTAATGATTATCTTGAAACTAATCATCTCTTGTCTAATTCATCAAATGAAAGTAGTTCTAAGTTTAAGTACAGGTACTTCTATTTCTGATCTGATGTAATCTCCCAAGACTATCTACCATTAGCTTAAACATCTAATCATCATCATATCTATCTAAACCATAAAAGAGAGATCATTTTTAAAAACCTTTTAATCTAATCATAAAAAATAGTTCTAAATCTAACCACATGTGAAACAAATAAATGTCCTATTTACCTTACAGGTACTGGAAGCTTCCTTTAGTATAACTATAAGCTAATTATCCTAACAGAATAGAGTAAATCTAAACTCGCATTCTCTTTAAATCATGATCAAACTGAAAACTAAAAACAGACTATAAGCTAACTATCCTAACAGAACAGAGTAAATCTAAACTCGCATTCTCTTTAAATCATGATCAAACTAAAAACTAAAAACAAACTATAAGCTAACTATCCTAACAGAACAGAGTAAATCTAGGTTAATCACTTGGTTCATTCTTCAAGTTCTATAGGGATAAATAACGCATTCAACATTCATCAATCTATGAGATAATATCAAACTGAAAATGATCTAACCGAATAATGGCTAAGAAAGAATCTAACAGAGTAATTCCAAGCTCAAAACTAACTTACATGCAGATTCTAAAACTAAAAAATAAACTAACTCTACTATGGAAAAGAGACAGTGAATTGAACCTGTTGGCGGGCCCAACCAAGAGGTGCAATCGCCCTAAAAAAAAACCAGATCTACTCATATCATTCCATGCAAAAATTGTTTTATACTTCACACTCCATAATTCATAAAACAACTCAAATCATTTAACAGTGAATAACATAATGCATAGCAAGTTGTATTATCAGAAATTGTATCACATAGCATATTGTAACCAGCGTTTCTTGAGAACGATCCTTGTTTATATATATCCTCTCCAAAATAGTTTTAAACATAGGTGCATTAATCTAAACGGATCTTAGATCCAAAAATGACTCATAGTCAGTTAAAATGAACTTCACAGCTTCATGACATGTAGTGTCAAGAAGCGTGGATCATAAAGCATTCTAATAAAACAGTTCTACAATCTCGCCTTGAGTCAGCATATTGAGTTATGACTCAATCAATTATATGAATCGGACTGTCAATCCACTATGGCCATGTCGTGCATGTCTTTGGCATCTTCTTTGGCATCTCCACTAAGTGCAAGCTGGTACATGGTACTGATAAGTTCTGTTTCAAAGGAACGGTACCTAACTCATGTCATGTTTGTATCAACATTAGTTTAAAGTATCAAAGTACATTAAAAATAACTTGAATCATAGGAATACCTTGAATAGCCCCATTTAGTTGTAAAAGGATGTCAAATGTGTCATGGTAAGGCTAGAAGGAAATGATACTAGATATGAAAATGAAGGTATATTTGACATGATATATGCAAAAATATAGTCAAAACTGGAGACTAGCATTCCCCCAAGATGAAGTCTTTTCCTATCCTCAAACAACAAAAAGTCAAAAACTAAGATTCATCAGAGTGTTGCAGCAGCTGCAACCAACATTTTCAATTTCTCATGTTTCTTCATGCTTCTGATTTCCTTCTTAAGAACTCGATTAATGATGATGTGCTTCCTAGCAATCTTCTGCAGTCTCATGTTCTTTTGAAAAAGACCTTTATTTTTTTGTTTTAATCGTTCAATCTTGGATGAGAAATGAGCTTGCCTAAGTTTCATAAGTTCATTTTCTATTTTGATGTGCCCATCCAGTATGGTATATTCATGTAACTTCTCTTTCAAACTGTGATTCATTCTTTCTAATATGGCTACCATTGGTCTCAAGGATCTACTGGAAGAGATTTCATAGTAAGATTCAAATTTTTTATCATGTCCTTGTTGTGTTTGAGGGCTGGACGCATGAGTGAACTCATCTGGTCTTTGGTCATGGGTGTCGATTGGACTAGGTTCAGGAGTAAACTCATCATATACTTGAACAGGGTTGTTGACTAGACTGAGTTCAGGAGTAAACTCATCATACACTTGATCAGGGTTGTCGACTGGACTGAATTCAGGAGTAAACTCCTTATACACCTGAAAAGGGGTATCCATTGGCATTTGAATTTGTTTGTCCTGCTCCATTTCTTTGGGAACATTAGCTTGCCGATTCACTTTATGAACTTTTTGAATCAATTGCGAGAGAGTCCATGTCATCTCAGAGGACTCTGGAGCCTCCTCATGATCATCCACACTTTTTAATCTTTCCTGTGGTGGGTAACTAGGCACAAAGTTATCCATACCTGACAATGTGCGTGTGCATTTTCATTTGGCATTTCTCCTAGGTTTGTCATTTAACTCTTCAAGTTGTTCCACATCAATAATATTTGTAGTAGTTGGAGGAGAAATCGAAATTTCAACATTCGCCTCTGTAGCAACAGTGTTTTCCACTCTTTCATGGTTAGTTTCCACACCATCAGAACCATGGACATCAAACGAATGTTATGTACCAGGATTATCATCACTGGCCTCAATTGTGTAGTCTGGTGTATTCTTAGGGTCATCACAGATTTTGGTCAGGGTTTTACCACCCTTTTTCTTAGAGATCAACTTCTTCTGTGGAGGAGCGGACTTAATATTTTTATCTCTAGATTTGTCAGAAGCTAGGGTTCTTACAATGAACATATCCCAAGTTTCTTGTTTGTGGGATAACGCAGACTTAACCAAAATTTTGACAAGACCAAAATGAAATAATCTACCTCTAAAATCTTTGGCTTTGCGGACCTGTTCTGCCATTTTCTTCAAACTCTTCAACAGAAAATAGGGGATGTTCATCAAATGGTTACCTTTTAAATGTAGTAGGAGTCGATCATGACATGGAAAAACGATCATGTACCATCCTTCGCAAGTAAGGTAGCATTGGAGTATGGATAGCAACTAAGCCCATTTTGGTTCTAACCATGACCTTGATGTGCCCTCTAACCATTGTAATTTTTGATACTGTGGTTGCAAGAGCTGTGTGCAGAGCTTCTTGTCGACGGGCTGGCCCTTCATCCATTTCTGATGAGTGCTGGGTAATTGAATTGCTTCAGAGATGAATTTTTCTGTGACTTCAAACTCTAGCTCGCCCACTTTAGTTAGTCCACCATGAAAATATAGAGCGAATTGAAGTGTAACTGAACCATCATACCCATCAAATTTCTTGAAGAACAACTGATGGCAACCGCACTCTCAGCAGGCGGTCACTCTACCAGGACCTTCTCACTCCACGGCCCGAAGAGTTAATGCTCCTCTAACTCCTCCTCGGGAGTTCTATCACCCACAGTATTCTCGGGAACCTTCCCTCTCGGAACTCGGGAATTCGGGTTTTCGCGAACTCGCAAACCTGAGGTGCACCTCTCGTGCAACATGAAACCTCTGAATCCCGAACCGCGAGGTCAACGGTCAACGCTCTTGGCTTCGGGGATTTTCCTATCGAGAAATCAGCGGGTGAGAGGCAGGGAGATACTTACCTTTCAAATCCCCGAACCCCGATATGCCGATATGCCTCCACGCGGCTCCCACTGACGTCCGGGTCCCACACTGCCGCGTCACGTCGGGACTTCGCTACTCGAGGATTCACGAATCCAAAAATCCTGCTTTTGGAAACCCCGAATGCCGAAATTCCGATATTCCGGATTTGTGCCACCTGTCCACGCTAGGATCAACGGTCTCGATCAAATCGGGAAATCGCCTTTCGCGATTTCAAAGTGCATGGGATTCTTGTCCCGCAAACC